>JWZX01002828.1:0-19886 GCA_001275005.1 Chrysochromulina tobinii
GACGGTCGTACTCGAGTACGACCGGACGAATCTGGCGTGGGGATATAGTAAATACTCCGGGCCGGACGGCGGTGGACCCGGTAACCGTTAAACTGTTGCTCTATTCTGCGCAAGCGGGTTCGCGGGTTGGCATTAGGTTGGCATGCGCCCCGGGAGCGGGACCGCGCCGAAGCCGGCGCGCCCGCGAAGGCCGAACAAAGCGAAGCGCCGCCATCCCCCGAGCCCCGTGTCATTCGTCTCAATAGCTCTGACTTTGAGCGCAGGTTGACGGTGAAGTTGGGGCGGGGCGCGGCTCAGGTCCAATCAATCTGTTGCCGAAGCTCGCTCATAGTCGTGCGGCACGACGTGCAGGCCCCGCGCCGGAGATGAGACAGCAACAGCAATGTGCGCGAGGGCAGCACTCACAAGCCCTGACTGTTGTGGGCAAGGCGTGGGGTCGACGCTGAGCGGGAACGGGTTGTGCGGGTCGTGCACGTGGTCGTCGCCATGCGGGTCGCCCTTCCATGCGAGCCTAGCGCCCTCGTTTGTTCGTCGTTGCGCAACAAGCGTGAGAGGGATGAAGAGCACTAAGAGCGGTAGGACAAGCATGAACGAATAGTCCAATTGGTCGCCATGAGGGGCTGACAGACTCGCAGCAGCAGCTTCGTATGCTAAGGGCGCGCTTGGCGTCAGTGGTCCTGGAAACTGTGGATACGGTGCGGGAGCTGGTGGGAACGCCCACGCAGCGCCGAGCGGCGCAATGGGTCGGGGCGGCGGCAGCTGTTGCGGCGTCGGCGACAAAAGCCATTGTGACGATGCGGGTCGCAGGAATGGCAAGGGGGGCGGCGTATAAATCAACGGTAGTGGCAGCAGCGATGGCGCCGGTTCCGTCGCTAAACGAAGCGGCTGTGGCGGACGCGGCATCGACGGAGGCAACCAGGACAGGAAAGGCGTCACGTCAGGCCTTGGTGCCAGAGGTGGAGCAGGTGGTGGCGCAGGAGATGGAGACGGTGACGGCAGTGACGCTGGGCACATATAAGGAGGAGGAAGCCGATGTGGCCGTGGCGGCGGCGTGGGCGATTGGGCCGTAGCCAAAGGAGCAGCAGCAACCTTCAGTCCGGTCATGCCGATCAGCACCTGCACCTGCGTTGGCAGTGTGCCCTCACCGACTATGCCCATGTCCCGGTTCATGGATGCCACTGCATCCTTCACGGGTGTCTCGTTGGAGATGCCAAAGAAGGTGCGGAGCGCTGAAACGCTGTCAGCGAAGGATGCCATCACCTCTTGTTTGTGTCTCTATGAAGACTCTCGAAGTATGGTAAGCAGAATTAGGCATTGTTGCGCACATCTTCTTGTAAATTTTGTCCGGTTTTGGGAGCACAAAACGAGACAGGCGTCGTCGGTCGATAAAGTTCGGCCATAAACACCCGACGACGCTGCACACATGATGGAGTGGAGTACGGCTTTGAGGCAGTGTTCGGCGCCGAACTCTCAGCAGCGCTCGGAGGCGATCGACCAGTTGACAGAGCTTCTGCAGCAGAACGATTGGCAGCTGCCTTCCGGCGAGGGTGGCAACGTTTTCATGGCCCTCCGAGAAAGGCTCAGCGACAGCAACTGGTATGCGCCCGTCGAACCGCTCTCACGTGAAGCGAGGTGCTTGGGCGTGCCGACGTGTGACGAGCGGATCGGTTGTTCTCTGTGCGCGCATCGTCCAGGTCGGTCAGTCAAAAGTGCTTGTTGCTCATTGGTGATCTCGTGGCCGAGCCCAATGTCGAGGTGCATCGCTGTGCCCATTCCCTTCGGGGCTCGTCCCGTGCGTGCTTTCGATATCTGATCTGTGATGGGCGAGCGGTGCTGCGCAGGTCGACGATCTCGCTCGAACGCACGTTATGCAAGGCCTCGTGGCCAAGGTGGCAGACTCCAAAGTGGTTGTGCGCAAGGCAGCTTCGCAAGCCCTCGTCTCTTACCTCCTCAGCACTCGCGATGCCGAAGCTGTGATGATCTGTCTGCAGCGCAACGGCCTCGAGTCGGCCGACTGGCGTCAACGCCAGGCGCGCTGCACGCCTCTCGAGTGCACGTCGCGCCCTCCCGCCACTCTCCTCGTGTGCTCGCACCTCGTGTGCTCCTGACCCTTGAACCCCTTCCTGCTCCTCTCTCACGTGTGCCGCCTCCCAATCCTCCCAATCCTCCTCCAGGCGACTGCCCTTTTCCTTTCGCTACCATCGACGCCTCTGGACGGGGCAGCGCAGATCCATCGCGAGCTCGTCCGCTCCATCTGTGGCCTCCTTTTGGATCAAGTGGAGCAAGTGGCGCAATCGGCGCGGCAAGCGCTCGCCCGGTTGCGCCTCTCCATCGGCGAAGGCGAGTTTGCGGCGTGCTTACGCGCACTACCGTCCGCACTGCGAACCGCGTACGAGCAGCCCGATGGCACGGAGGTGGGCGCCAGCAGCGACATTGACAACCCGAATCACCCAGGTGCGCTCGAGTTCGGGTTCGTGAACGCGCGGCTCATGAGCGCGCTGCGAGAGGTCGGCAACTGGCAAGTGCGCGCCCAGGCTATCGCTGAATTGCAAACCCTCTTTGCCACGCTGTCCGCCGATATGTTTCCGCGCATCGAGCCCCACCTCGCGGCGTTCACCGACCTGCTGACGACGTTCCTGGAGGACGCCAATTTCAAGATCTCTCTTACCTCGCTGCAGATGCTCTCCGACCTCCTCGACCGCTTCGCCGAGCAGATCCGAAGCGGGCCCGACTCCGAGCGCGTCTTTCTTGCGATCGTGCCCCGCCTGATGGACAAATTTGGTGACAACAAGATCGTCATCCGCCAGGCCAACTTTCGCCTCACCAAGAAGCTCATGGGCATTGTACCTCCCGACCGCGCGCTGCGTTCGCTCCTCGGCTACGCGCAGCACCAGAGCTCGCATATTCGTGAGCAGGCCATCTCGGTCCTCATTCAGACGCTTCTCGGCGCTCCACGTCAGCCGCCAGAGCTCTGCCGGACCGCGCTCATCGCCCTCTCCGCCCCTATCGCCGACACGAAGCCCAAAGTGCGACAAGCAGCACTCGAAGCGGCGGCGGTACTGCATGAGATGACGGGCGCCGCGGTCTTCGAGGGCATCCTACTTGAGCTGCAGCTGGGCGACGACAAAACGACACGCATTATGGAGCGCGTGCGGCAGGGCAGGGCGGCCCTCCCCACGCTCTCCGCGGATGGCCTTGTCGAGTTTACCATGCAGCCAGGGATCGGCACCGCCACCGCCAACGCCGCGCCGCCTCTCGCGAGGCCGCCCTCGGCGGGACGCGATCGCGGCAGCGGCACCGCCCTGGGCGGCGGAGTGGGAGGGGGTAGCGCCTGCAGCTCTTGCTGCGGCAGCATGAACGGCGACTCCGCCACTGGCGGTGGCGGGATTGCAGCCGGCGGCGGGGGGGGCGGTGCACTGCCCCCGACGGCTGAGGAGCCCTCGCCCCCGCAGACGCAACCAATTCCGCGCGCGATCGTTCAGCAGACGGCTGGCAGCGACTACTCGGACCTACTCGAGTTCACTGCAGGCGGCCGGCGCATCGCCACGTCCAAGGGACGGCTGCCATGGGAGACCACGGGGCGAGATGGCGTGGCAAGCCGTGGCAAGCCAGGACCGCGTGCGGCGCCGCCGCCGCTTCTCGAGGTGGCGCACGAAGGCGAAGGGTCATCAGAGCACGAGATGCCGCCGACCTCGCTGTCCGCGCGTGACACGCGAGCCATACGCATCGAGGTGCCGGCCGCCCACTGTGCTAGCGGCCCCCTGTCGGCGCCGAGCTACCTACACGCGCACGGCGGCGGCGGCGCGCACTGGGGCGAGGATGGGGATGGGTTGCCCCTACGCGTGACGCCGTCACCTTCGATGGCTGGTCTTTCGGACGTCTCGCCGATGGATCGCGAGCAGAAGATTCAGCTGTGGCTGCCCGAGCGCATCGGCGCGGATGGCGCGCCATCCATGAGTGCTCCACGGCCGACAGCGTCCCGCCGTGCGCAGGCTGGTGGCGCAAGCGGTGGCGGTGACTCGTTGAGCAGCAGCTTTGACTCGGTTGGTGGCGACGTCGGCCCTCGCGATTCGCTCAAGCTCATCAAGAGGCGGCAGCAGTCATTTGCGAGCGCACCCGCTGCAACCAGTGGCTCGGCACTCGACGGCGCACCCATGTCCGCCGCGCCAAGCGCCGCTTCAGCCGGCGGCCCGCGTGCGGTCAGTGCCACAGGCCGCGCGCCTCAGGTTCGGCTGCCGTTTGAAGAGCGGCAGCGCTCGTCCTCCGCACCGCACAAGCGCAACGATGGAGCGGGGCCGTCCCTGCCAGATCCTAACGAGCGGCTCGAGGAGGGCATGCGTGCCATCGAGGAGGCGCACGCGCAGGGCAGCACGGGCGTCGCGGGCACGGGCGTCGCGGGCACGGGCGTCGCGGGCACGGGCGTCGCGGGCGTGGGATTGTCGGGCGCCGGCATCGCTGGCCGCATAGCGACGCTCGGCGTTGTCGCCGAGGGTGGTGGCCTGCGCCTCGGCGCTGCGTCTCTTGGTGAGTGTGGCGCGATGGGTGCCGATGATGCGAGCCGAGCGAACGCACACACTGGTGCCTACCCGAGCCGACGATCCACCACTCTATTGCGCGCACGGTGTGGCGCGACCGGTGGTTTGGCCGCGGGAGCTGCCGAGGCGCCGGGAGTGGCACCGCTGGCACGTGGCAGCGTTGTTCGCCGATCGGGTGAATTGAACCTGCAACTTGACGGCGTTGCCGTCGCGAGGGGTGGAGTCAGCATGGACGACGAGGGCAGCGCACGGAAGGGGGGGAGCAGTATGAGCGGGCGCGTTGCATCTGCCGCGCCCGTGAGCGAGCCGCCTCTTCTGACTGGCGCGGACGGCAACGCAGTCAAGATGCTCGAGGAGTTACGGACGGAAGACCTCAAGGGGTTGCCTGCACTGCCGCCCGAGAGCACGATGCGAACGGTCCTCGAGTTACTGCGCTCGGACGACTGGGGTGCACACTTCGACTCGATCAATCTGCTGCGTCGGCTCGTCGCGTGGGCGGACGAGAGCGGCAATGACGGCGGCCTGCTCAGCCACCTGCACTCGATCAATCTGCTTCTCATCCAGTATGCCGACTCGCTGCGCTCCTCGCTGGCCAAGAACGCGGTCGTTTGTTTCCGCGAGCTCTTTTGCTACCTCGGCACAAAGATAGAGGCCGATCTTGACCTGATCGTTCCTGTGCTCATCAAGAAGGCGGGTGAGTCGAACGGCTTCATCTGTGACGAGGCGAACAAGGCCCTCACGATGATGGTTCACAACGTGTCCGAGTCGCGGGCGATCACGGCGCTGCTGACTTCTTGGTCGCATCGCAATCCGTCCGCGCGGGCGAAGGCGGCGACACACCTCGCTAAGGCCCTCGAAGTCATGGGCTACGACCGTGTGCTACAGTCTCGCGAGCTGGACCGAGTGTTGCCGATCTTGCCGACCATGCTCGGCGAGGGCCTCTCCGAGACGCGCGCCGCGGCGAAGCACATCATTGCGGGCCTCACCCGCGAGGCGCGCCACTCGCCCGCCGATAGTGAACGCCTCGAGCGTCTGCTGCGCCGCAACCTGAGCGAGCCCGCCTATCGGAAGCTGCGCGACTCGGTGGATATGATGCAGCACCCTGACCCCAACTCTTTATTGGCGGACGGCCTCAAGATGAGCGGCGGCCCTGCTATCCGCAACAAGGAAGGGCGCCGGGGTGGTGCTGTCGGGTCGTCAGCCAATGCACCTGCATCGGCGGCGGCTGAGGGGGGGCGGCGAGGTGGCGGCGGCGGCGGCGGGAGCTCAAATCTCGATGACCTTGGCGGTGTGAGCGGCTCGAGGTTTGGCAGTAAAGGCAGCGGCGGTGTCGGCGGCAGTGGCGACCTCAGCGAACTCGAGGACGCGTTCAAGAGCCTCGCGTCGACGGACTGGTCGACGAGGATCGAAGGCGTCATGTCCCTTGCAGAACTTGTTACGGAGCAGCCAGAGACGCTTGGCACACGGGCCAACCTGCTCACCATGTTCGATCACCTGACGCCGCGGCTAACTGACTCGAATTCGAAGGTCATTATCGTGGCTCTGCAGAAGCTTCAGGAGATGGTCCCATTAATCTGCGATGGGCTGCCGAGCGTTGTCGCAACGTTGGTGCCTGCGCTCGGCACCTCACTCGCCTCGAGCAACGCCCAAGTGCGAGCCATCGTACCGGCGGTGATCGACACTCTCGTCAAGGAGGTGGCACACGATGCGCTTATGCAACCCTTTGCCAACTGCGTCCTCTACTCGCCGCCTAAGGCGCGACCTATGATGATCGACAAGTTGCGCGAGCTCTCGACCTCGGTGTACGCGGCCAAGCCACAACTTGTTATCAAACACGTGTTGCCCACTGCCTGGCGCCTGCTTGAGGACAACCGCGCGGACCTGCGCACAAACACCGTGCAGCTCCTGCGCATTCTCCACGTGCTTCTGGGTCCGGCTCTGCTCGAGCACGCGCAGACCACGCCTGCTGCAGTGCAGAGGCGGCTCCAAGAAATTGTGCAGACGCTTTGACGCTTTGATGCAGCTAATTCGTACGTAATCGTACGGAGATGAGGCTTTCGACGGACGACGCAATATGCGCCAGGGTAACCTGGAGTTGTCCGATCGTTTTCCTGGGCGTTTCCAACCGCATGCCGAGCATTTCTGCCCACGGTCCGTTGTCGTGTCACTGTCACAGGTTCGCGCTGACTGTCGCGGTCTGTCCGCTGATCCGGTCCACAAGTTACTCAATTTATAATTACAAAATCCCACACCGCATACGCCCACGCCACACTTGCACGGCACCTTTTATTTAATATTTTCATATATTGATATATTACGGTCGCTAGAGGTTTTACGCTTTGGTGTGAATTAAAACCATTGGCTGTGAATGGAATGCCCTTCACGCTTTGAGTTTGTTCTACGCGTGTTGGTGTGTTGTGGTGTGGTGTGGATGGACGTGAAGCGGCTGTGACGTGTGCGAGGTGTTGCCCTTCACGCTTTTGAGTTTGGTTTGTGCATGTTGGTGTGATTGTGAATGAACGTGAAAAAGCGATGGAAGAGGAAACCACGAGCAACGCGGAGCAGCACGAGAACGTCCCAAACGTTAAACGGGCTCGTGACGAGCCGCTTGGCGCGCCCCCAGCAGCGCAGCGGCGGTTCATCTTGGAGCGCGGCTCTGAGCCGGTTCTAGGGCTGCTCGGGACGCTCGGCTTTCCGCGGCACGAGGCGCTCGAGGCTTTGGCCGCGCGGGCGAGATCTCAGTTGGTCGAAGCAATCACATCGATGCCACCGCCTCGCCTGCGCAAACTGCTGCTCGCGAGCTTTCCGCACATCGACACCCCGCGGCTGCACGTGGTCGCGGCTGCGGCGCTTGCGCATGCACCTGAGCTCCCAACAGAAATCGTCACAACGCTCATTGGGCCGAAGCGTGAGCTGCTCGAGCAACTGCCATTGCGCGTCCGCCAGCGGGTGTGGGCGACGGAAGAACCGCCGACGCTCTTTCTCCAGGCGACGCATGCGCTGATTATTGCCCTGCAGGAGGAGGGCGCACAGCAGCTCGCCCGTGTAGCGCTGCGTGAGGCAGCCGAGATCCCACCCAAGCGCCGTCGCGCCGAGAGCGGCCCGCTGCAGGAACTCGTCGCGCTCGTTGGTTCGCGGCCGCTCTACGTGGCCCTTACGCAGTTGTGTGCTGACATCTTCCGCAACAACAGCGACCCGACCGTCGCGGGACTGCGCACCGACCTGACTATGGCGCTGCACGAGGCAGCGGACGCTGATCGCCCCGTGGCGCGTTGGGATCTGTTGCACACCTTTATCTGCTGCGTGGACGCCGCGTTGCGCGAGCGGCGACTGGAGAGCCGTGCGGCACATATCCTGCTCTCGCACCTGACTGCTGCAGGGCTGCCGGTGCTGCCTGAGAGCGGTGCGGCGGGTCCGAGCTCCGCGACCGCTCCGCTGCCAGCGGTGTTTGAAGCCTTCGTGGGCAACGCCGCGACGCCGCATGCGGTTCTACTCGAGCTAGCGATGATACTCAGCCAATCGCCGGTGCAGCAATTGCTCGCCGAGTCCACTCTCGCGCGCCTCGAAGCAGTGGTTGACCAGGGCACACTCCCGGGCACCGACGCGCAGCTGCGCGGCCTCATTCCGCTGCTGACGCTCGCACACAAGGCTCCTGCGTTTTCACGCGCGGGCCATGTCCCGCCAGCTGAGAAGTGGCGCGCGCTCCTCACGCTCATGCTCCACAAGGTGCTGCCGGTGGTCGCGGAGCTTATTGCGGACGATCGGATTGCGGAAGAGAGCTCCAAGCTGGAGGAAGGTCCATCGCGCAAGAGGCTAGGCAAAGTGACAGCGGCCATCGATGGGCTCAGCAAAAGCGGTGGCAGCGGCGGCGGCGGCGTGCAGAGCATCCTGGAGATGCCCGAGGGTCCGGGTGGCTCCGCGGCCTCCGCGCCTCTGCTCCATGAGATCCGACGTCGACGCCACGCTGCGCCCGCCCTTCCCGCGTCGCTCGAGGTGATGCTCGAGAAGGGGCATGGGCGCGCCCTCGTGCTGCTGTACGTGCTTCGACGGGTTGAGGCGGCGGATGAGGAGCGGGTAGAGCAACTCCTTCCGCTCATCACCCGCAAGGTGGGCCTCGATCTGCAGCACCACGACGATTTTGCAGGTGGTCTCGTCTCCGCTTTGATCGCCGATCCCGCGCGACGGCTCACGCCGCGAATCGCCCGCGCCGCGATCAGCGGCTGCTTGGTCCCACTGAGCTCCCAGCTTGCTCAGCTGCACACGCAGCTGCTGCGGCTGCTGCAGTCGCAGTGGAGACTACTCATGCGTATCCCGGCGCTAGATGTGGCCGATCAGCCAGCCTCCACGGCATCCATGGCCGATGCGGTTGCCAGCGACGGCGAGGCTCCTCTCACGCTGCTTCAGATGGCCGCGCGCCAGGCACGAGCGAGCGGCGCACTGGTCGACACAGAAGAGTGCCGTGAAGCCAACAAGAATTTGTACTCGAGGTTGGAGCGAAGCGTACCAGAGCTGTTTGCGGCCACGCCCCTGGTGGCACCACTACCAAGGCCGGCGGCGCCGGGACGGGACCATGTCGGTGACACGCTTAAGTAACGCTAAAGGGTTGTGTCATGTGGGATGTGGTAGGGGCATGTGGCCATTACTATTGAATTTGAATACTGAATTGGGGGCGGGGCGCACAAGCACGAAGCACGGACATAGGCGTGACGACTGGCGTGACCGGATGAAACCCGGATGAGTTTTTCCGAATATCCCGGGGCGTCATTGAACTCACACCAACTTTGGCGTGCCGTCAGGCGTGCCGCGTCGCCGGTCTTGTATGCTGTTTACAAGTGTGGTGTGTTTCTGATTGTGAACGTCTTCTACGAAGTGTGAATGGTTCGCATCTCGCGCCACGAGATCAATGTCGCCCAGCTTTGAACAATGGGCCGTTGTCGCCCTGCTGCTTCCAGCAGCTGCTGCTTATACACTGAGCCCGTGCGCTGCGCGGCACACGCCGCTTGCTGTTGGCACCGCACCGCTGCGTGTGAGCCTAGGGCGGCGCATGTGCGTTGCCGCACCAGTTGAAGCACCACTCGACAGCGAGGACATTATTGACGAGTTGCTGGACCTGGTCGAGGATGTAGAGGAGGTTTGCGATCGTGGCATAGGCGCACCAAGCGACCTGGCCGAGGACATTCTCGAGATCATCGGCGAGCTCGAGGGGATGTGCCCTGTGAGCTCCAACTGGGGCAACTCACCAGTTCTGGCTGGCCGTTGGCGACTGCGTTACACGTCGTCCAAGACTTTCGCGAACAACCTGGGCCTCACTGGCTATGCGCGCGACCTCGCGGGCGTCTCGACGCCGGCCACGTTCATGCGCGTACAGACGCAATTCAAGCGGCTCGTGTATGAAGAGACGCTTGCCTTTGAGAAGGGCTCGCTTGCCGCCATGTTTGGAAAGTTTTCCAACGCCGAGACTGTACAGGTTGAGTGCCGGTGGTCGGAGACGCGCGAGGGTGCCATGGCCGTCGAATCGCAGCTCGTCGTCGTCGGAAGCAACAGCTGGCAGCCGGCAGACCGGCAGGACAAGGCCGTGCGAGCGCTGGGCGCGGCGCGGCCCGTTTATCTCGACGAGGAGCTGCTCGTCATGCGGTCGCAACCTGACTACATCGTGTGGGTGTTCACCAAGCCTTGAAGTGTATTGTTGGACTTCGTTTTTCATTTCATAGCTCAAACTTTTGCCGCGCTCTCGTCGGGCGCCCGGAGAAAGAGGACCTTGCAGTCAGGACCGTTCTGAGCGTTGCGCACATCATGGCGCAGACAGCGGCGACTATCCCGTGAGTTGCTGCCGTCCGCGCTTCGCCCTGACCTGCGCGTGCAGAGTTCGTGGATGGCCCACCGGCACACGAAGCGACGCGTGCACTCTGGGGCTCCAAGCGGCTGAGCGCACGCAGGGCCCTTGCGCAGTGCCTTTGATGTGCCTGCGCGGCCCATGACTGCTGCCTCCCTTCGTCTGCACAGAGGTGGACCGGCTGCCGACATCAAGGTGACGACGTCTGACCTGCGCGGCCAGGTCGGCCGCATCCAGAACCAGGTGAAGGAGATCCAGGAGGTGGTGCGCATGTACTCATCCACCACAGGCCCGCGACGCGTGCGCCGCTCCAAGATGGACGTGATGAGCCAGGAGGTGCAGGACACCAACCCGTATTCGCGGCTGATGGCTCTCAAGACCATGGGCGTCGTAAAAAATTACGAACGCGTGCGCGACTTCAGCGTGGCCGTAATTGGTATCGGTGGCGTCGGAGTGAGCCTTGTTGAGATGCTCACTCGTTGCGGCATCGGCAAGCTCATCATCTACGACTACGACACCATCGAACTCGCTAACATGAACAAGATGTTCTACCGACCGGAGCAATCGGGATGGAACAAAACGATGGCTTGCCGCCACTATTGCTCGGAGCTCAATCCGGACACTACGTTCGAGGTTCACAACATGAACATCGCGACCGACGAAAACCGGGCCAAGTTCAAGGAGACACTCGCTTCGGGTTCGCTTGACCGCAAGGGCGCGGTGAGCATGATCGTCGGCTGCGTGGACAACCTGGAGGCGCGGCAGCTCATGGAACAAGTGAGCGAGGAGCTGCAGGTTCCGTTCATGGACGCCGTCGTCGCCGACGACGCCATGTCGGGATCGGTGCAGCTCATCATTCCAGGGCGCACCGGCGGCTTGGAGGCGGCGCCCATCAAGTCGCATATGCAGAAGCGACCTGGAACGTGCCCCGCCTCGCTGCCGACCACGGATTCGATCATTGCGGGCATCACAGGCCAGAACGTGCTCAAGTATCTTCTTGGTTTCGGCGAGGTGGCCTTCCTGATTCAGTACAATGCGATCACCAATGACTTCCAATCACGTATGACCTACCCGGACCCACGCAAGGCGAGCGCCGTGCCGGCGACGCCGGGGGCATGAGGACAGCAGCGGTGCGCGGAAACGACGAGGAGAGTCGCGCACCCGCGAGAAAGTTTTGTGTCAGGCTCCCCAGGGCCATGTTCTTCGTTGGCCCCCCCCGCCCGCCTGTAGCTCTAGTCGTGTTTGAGTCTGCACATCCCTAACGCGGTAACTCGGGCGTGCAGTGCCGAGCCGCAAACGAGACTGTAATTGCAATCAGCGTCTCTGCGTAAGCGTAGGAACCTAAGTCTTTTCCAGAAGCAGCGCGTCGCATGCAGTGCTGGATCGTGCGTGCGTTGCGTGCGTGCGTGCGTGCGTGCGTGCGTTGAGCGGCGCCAGCAGTCCTCTGCTCGATCATCCAGCTGGCCATGAGCGCACACGAACGCGAAAGGGCCGATGAGCGCGATCGTGAGCGCGACCGCGACCACGGGCATAACCGTCACCGTTCGCGGCACCGGCGGTCCCATTCCAGGGATCGTGATCATGCTGACCGCAGCCGGAGCAGGGAACGAGACATCCCTCATCGCGAGACTGAGATCAGGCGAGCACTACCTGATGAAGAGAGCGACGACGATGAAGACGGGCACTCTCACACAAGTCGACAGAAACTGCCGCAGCGCGGCGCTCCGCCGCCAATGGGAGCACGGCCGCCAATAGGGTGCGCCCCCGCCAATAGGTGCACCGCCGCCAGTAGGAGCGCGGCCGCAGATGGGAGCGCCACCCCCAGTCGGTGCGCCGCCACCAGTCGGTGCGCCACCGCTCGGAATGCCACCGCCAGTGGGCGCACCGTCACCGATGGGTGCACCGCCAAGTATGAGCGCTCAGGTACCGGCGGGATCACATGTACGTAGCGACGCAGCGCCCTCTCCCGCTGTGCCAGCTGCAGATGGCTCCACGTCGGCCGCAGCCGCAGCCGCGACGTTTGACAACGGCGGAGACGACGATGAGCCAAGTGAGGATCTTGAGGCGAAGATGATGGCGGAGATTATGGGCTTCTCGGGATTCGACTCGACGGCCGGAAAAGGGGTCGATGACCCGCGCTGCAAGATGGAGGGTGTGCATCACAAGGAGCAGCGCCGCTATCGCCAATACATGAACCGGCGTGGTGGCTTCAACCGGCCGCTCGATGCCGTATGATGCCGTGTCGCGTACATGATGCATGGAGAGTATATATGAGTAACCTGTCTGCGCGTGTACTCACTGTAGTCATCACTGCCGCATGTTGTCCACCACCGATTAGGAAAGTCAGACGTCCTTCCAGACGTCCTCCGAGTCTTTCGCTTGCTGTTTTTCGTCTATGTTTCCGGAAAGCCGTGGGAATAGCTTAGGACTTTAAGGCTGTGGCTTCGCTGCCTTTCGATTGGGGGCTTAACAAGTTGTTCTCATGATCTCATCAGATCTCAACATCTCGAAAGACCTCCTCGTTCCGACGCAATGTCGATTACCTTGCGCGCGTCGCTACTGTTGCTGCATGGCTCGGCTACAGCCTTCGAGCTGGGCGTCGTTACACAATTCGGAGCCGCGCGTGGCATGTGCCCGCGCGCAGCTGCGCCCTTCATGGTCGCCGCTAAGGATGTATTCGGCCAGTACTACGAGGCCTCGCCACCAGTCCAGAAATCTATGCGAACGCTGCCCGCGCCCATCGCCAAGGTGGCGATGGGTGGGCTCGTTGCCGTCAGCGGCATGGCTGGTTTCGCGCTAACCCCGTCGAGGAGGATCCCCGTCAACGCTATCGGCGGCGTCATCACGGCCATTGGCGGAAACGTTGCTCGCAAGCGCCTGTTGGCTGTGCGCCAGAAGGCAGCCATCCCGGCCGTCGCTGCACTCTTGTCCAAAGGCTTGGCCAAGGCGACCCCGGAAGGGCTCGCCGCAATCGCCGCCGAGTACGACGTGCCAAAGAAGGAGTTCCAGTCGCAGCTTGCCGAGCTCTACCTCATCTACATCAGCGCATGCCTCAACGCACACGCTGTGGAGACGAGCGAGCTCTCCGATCTGCTCCGACTGCAGAAATTGCTTCGCCTGTCTTCGGCGCAGGTGGGTGGGCAGATGTTCGCGGCTGCCCGCCAGCTCTTTTCGCGTCACCGCGCGTACCTCGAGGACACGGAGCCGAACGACTCGAAGCGCCTTCTAACCAAGTTCGTTTTCCTTGCTGAGCGCGTCCTCGCTGAGGACGAGTCGCCTGAGGGGTACAAGTACGAGGTGCTGCGGTTGCAGAAACTCTTCTCGCTCACTGTTAAGGAGTGGCGCGCCATGGCGGAGGACGCCGCTGTCCCCTTCTATGAGAAGGCGCTCAACTCTGCGGTGATGGAGGCCAAGCCAGTAACGGCGGAGCAACTTGCGGCAGTGCGCGCCTCGCTCGGCATTGCCGCGAGCTGCGCGGACCGCATGCACGCAGACATCTTCAAGCGGAGCGTGTCGACGGCGCTGAGCTCTGGCAGGCTTTCCGATGCAGACAAGGATCGGCTTGCGGCGATACAGACGCTTCTTGAGATGAGCGACAGCGCGTCCTCGGAGAGCCTGCGGGCACTCACCGCCCCGCTGTACGCGACCACCTTCGAAAAGGTGCTCGGCAAGATTGGCGAGCTCGAGGGCGAGGTGAATGAGCGCATGAGCGCGCAACTCGCGGGCGAGCTCACGCTTCGCCAGCAAGAGCTCCTCCTGCAGCTTGCCGATACGCGCCCGGTCGAGGCGGTAGTGCTCAAGAAGGTCGCCAAGGCGCGCCTCGACGAATCTCTCCAGTTCTTACGTGCGTCAAACCTGCCCGCGAGCCTCAAGAGCGTGCAGTCGCTCGTGAGCTTTTGCGCCCGGCTCGCCAACTTCCTCGTCTCGATCAACCGTGCCGAGGGCGATGTGGACGCGGCGATCGCCACGCTCTTTGGTGGCATCAAGGGCGAGGTCAAGCAGAGCGAGGTCCTCGGCTTGTACCGCGCGCTGCTGCTCCACTTCCTCGAGGACCTCAAGGTTGACGCCGCCGATGCTGCCACTCTCGACCGCCTCCGTGTGATTCTCGGGCTGCAAGCGGCCGAGTCCGCCTCCATCTACCAGGCTGCGGCGGGTCCCCTCTTCCGCGCTGCGCTTCAGAAGGCGGTTGAGGGCTCCAAATACGGAGTCGAGCAGAAGGCGGCTATCGAAGCGTCGCTCACCGACCTCGCGCTGCCAGCGAGCGTGACGCTCTCCATTTCGATGGACGTGTACTCGGCGAAGCTGCGCAGCATCGCTGGCGCGGGCAAGCTCATGGAGGAGGAGTCCACAGCTGGCCTGAGCAGCCTGCGCAACTTCCTCGGACTCGAGATGGCGAACGTGCAGGCTCTCCACGAAGAGGTGTGCGGTCCCTCGTACCGCGACTCGGTGCGCCAGGTGATGAGCACGGCGGGCGCCATCCCTGACGAGTACTTTGAGGGGCTGAACACGCTTCGTGAGCGGCTGGGCATTTCGGAGGCGTCGGCCAAGCAGAGTTTCGCCCTTGAGGTGACTGCCAAGATGAAGGAGTTTGGCACCAAGGCGGTGAACGCGCTGGCGGAGAAGATGAATGGCCCGAAGGAGGCGTCCAAGGACGGCAAGGGCTCGATGAACATGGCGGCGGGAGCCTCGTTCACGACCGAGCTGCTCAACCTCGTCGACTTTGCCGTCGCCTCCAAGGCCATCGTCGTGGAAGACGGGAAGACCCTGGGCGTCGGCGCCAACCTCCGCGGCGAGCTCTCCGAGCTCGCGCTACGGGAGTTGTATAAGAACTACCTCGCCGAGGCGTTCTCGGGCGCGGAGGCGTCCACGAAGAGCAAGATCTTTGAGTCGCTCGACAAGCTCTCCCTCGTGCTTGGGCTGACCGACGGCGAGATCAACGCCATCCACAACGAGATCGGCTCGATGATCTATCGCCAGTACATCTCGAAGGCGCTCGTCAAGGGACCGCTCGGCAAGGAGGAGGTCTCCTTCCTGCGCTCGGTCAAGGATACGCTTGGCATGGACCAGTCGCTCTGCGATGAGCTCGTGCGCGAACAGCAAATGAACCGCGTTTCGAACCTCATCGAATCCATGTTCGAGAAGGACCAAGTGCGCGTGGAGGACGTGCGCACGATGCGCGACACGGCAGCGCTCTTCGATGTGGACTTGCTCACCGACTTGCAAGTCTCGAGGATCAAGCTTGAGCGCTTCTTCAATGTGGAACTCGAGGCTCTGCTTGAGGATGGCGAGATCAAGAGTGACGACATCGAGCAGCCTCGAGGAGCTTTGCGAATCGCTGCAGATCGGCGAAGAGCGTGCAACTCAGCTACTCTCGGAGCTCGTGCAGAGGAAAATCTCGGGCGGCGTGCTGCGGGCCGCCGCGATGATGCGTGGTGGCGCGACGAAGGAGGTCATGGAGCAGCTCAAGAGCGTCCTCGAGTGTGCGGCGGTGCTTGATGTCCAGGCCAAATGCTCCGTCTCGGCCAGCGAGCGTTCCGAGCTGTACATGCTCTTTCAAGCGGGGCAGCTCAGCGGCGGCGGCGACAACGTCGAGCGCCAGGCGCAGCTCGAGCTGCTCAAGTCTACCTTGGGCCTCACCGGCGCAGGTGTGCTTGCGTGAGCGAGTGGGAGCTTTGTTTACTGGATCGGGAAGGTGGGGCGTGACGCCCAGGACAGTACGGGAGAGTGACGTGTCTGGACCGAGATCACGATGTATGCACGGGTCGGCACGGTGTACAGAAGACACGACAGGTCGTGGGTAGCGGAGGACCACACTCCCGGGCAATCATGGAATGGAACCTACGGTCGCGAACGATCGACGCGAACGACGGACCGGACGTAGGGTCGCGCGGTAAGGTTTGCGTCTCGGAGCTTGCCGGCACGCGGCAGCAGGCGCGCCCGCCGCCGACGTCCGAGTAACGTCCGAGCCGCGGTCCCGCGGTCGACGAAGTCGCGGTAAGGCCGTAAGGGGCTTTAGCCGCGAAGGTACAACGGTCCACCGCTATATCAAATCTTATTAATGTATGAATCGGGAGAGTAAGCTCTTCTAAGCACGGCTCGGACCACGGACGGCCCCGGCCCCCGCGCGGCGCCGGGTTGGATGCATTTTGCATAGCGACGTCTGTGGTCGCGCGGCACCCTCCGGCCACCGCGGGGTCCGGGCAACCATGCGAACTGCATCGCGCGCGGAGGCCTCACCCCGCTCAGCGAGGCCGAGGGCCTCAGGCGGACACGGCCTGAGGCGCACGGCTCAGGCCTCAGCGCTTCAGGCCCGGACGCCGGAGCCGGCGGAGGACGCCGGTCGCCGCGCGAGCCGGTCCGCATGCGCCGTGCTCTTTTCGCACGTCTCCGCACGTAGTACTCCGCACGCATCATCTCACGCATCCTCCTCCTATCCTCCTCCACCACAGGTCGCGCTACTCCTACCATCTCATCCCTCATGACATCGGCGGGGACATATCATCTCTCATGCATGCCGTCCCACAAAGATGCGGCCTAGTACGCTCGGTCCATCCTGCATCCTCCCACCATCGACAGGAAAGGGGCCGCCAGCTCACGCGCCGGGCTGCATGGATGCATGGACTTACCCAGCCCCGGGCATTGGACGAAGGCATATGGCACGGCCAGGAATGTTGAGGAAATCACGACTTGCTGCCGACGTACCCATGGATTCGTCAAGATTCAGACTTGCTGAGTAGCTTTCGCTGGATCGCCTTTCGCTGGACCTTTCGTTGACTTGACGGTGCACTTGCCGAGGCAGCATTCTTTGCGTGCGTAGTAGCCGAGGCCGAAGAGGGCTATTGTACTTCCGATGGCCGCGACGATGATCACAATGATGATTTCTAGTTGGGTCGGCTCGTACGTTGGCGGCGGTGGCGCCGGGGGTGGTGAGATGGCTGTGACGAAGGGTGGGGTGACGACCGCGAGCACGGAGACCGAGGCCCCGCCGGCGATGGTGACGCCCGCGGGCATGTTGGTCGCGCTGGTCGTTGAGCTCAAAAGCGAGGCCATCGTCGACTGCAGCGAGGCTGACGTGTCTGCGAGGGTTTGGATGGTGCATTCTGCGATGACGCTGCCAGCATAGACAGTCACGTCCACCAACGACTGGTCGACAGATGTCCTGTTCGCGAGCGCGAGCTTCATCTGGTTCTTCACAGTCGGGTGAACGAGGAGACGTCGCCGGATAGCGATAGGGTGAATGCAACCTGAACCACTGTAGGCGGCCGCGGCGGTGGCGACGGGGGTTGGCGAGGGCGAGGGCGGCGGTGGCGAGGGTGGGGGTCGCAGCGGCGCGGGCGACGGTGGACGCGCGGGAAGGGGCGGCGGCGGCGGGCGAATAAGACGAGGCCCGCAGTCCAGGCAGTTGGTGCCGAGCCCACAGTTGGACCACTCGGCGCCAGGGCCGCCGTCGCTACACGCCCCGTAGCCCGCAGTCGGACATGTGTTCGTGCAACGCCACTCTCCAGGAGTAGGTGGAGGCGATCGTGTAGGCGGCGGCGGCGATGGTGAAGGCGGTGGCGGCGATGGTGGCCTAGGTGTCTGGGCAGCGACCAACGCCTTCTCCTGCCCGAGCATTCCCATGATCAATAAAATAGACCGTCTTTGATCTCGTGCCCGAAAAATGCCCGCGACGTGTGGTGACCTCATCGTCTTCGCGCCGTCGTCCACAGCGTGCTGGGCCTCGCTGTGTTGAAGGCCAAACATCTCTTCCGCTCTGCCATAACACATTGGACACTTGCTCAACCGGACTTGACGAGGTCTTCACACCAACAAGTCCGGGTTGAGCTCGCAAAACATTTGCTCAACCCGGACTTAGCAAGGTGTGAATGAGCTCAACCCGGACTTGCGCTAGTCCAACGTCACAAAATAAGTCCGGGTTGAGAAATGTTTTTCGCTTCTCAACCCGGACTTGATCCGATGGTGTGAAGACCTCCCCAAGTCCGGGTTCGGGGTTGAGCATATGTTTTTTCGAGGCTCAACCCGGACTTTGTGAGTGTGAATCAGTGACCCAAAACGAAGAAAATTTCGTTTGTAGAGTCCGAGATACGCGATAGCTCGATGACCCGACCCCTAAACCCAAACGGGCCGGCCGGTCACATATGTGTGTTCATACCATAATCGGTCGACCGGCCCGTCCCGCGTCCCGACTTTTGTGTGTTGATATCATCTTCTATTAAGATGACAAAATTTATATCTTCTATTAACCCGACAAATTATCATTCGCGAGCACGCACCAGAACATTCTTGGCGGCCTTATTGCGCGGCGGAGTGATGGCCGCGGGCTCTTGCTCGGAGTGCAAGGGTGCCTTTGGCGCCCCCGGAAAGGACGGCGCGTCACGGTGACTTAAGGGCGGCGCGTCACCAAAGTCTACGTCGGCAAACTTGGCACTTGCGATGTCGTCATCATCCAACTGCTGCCCGGTCAGGCTGCGACGGCTCCAGTCGCCGAGCTCGACGAGGTTTGGACGCCCGCTCCCGCTCGAAGCGCTCTTTGCACCAACCTCACGCTGCTCCGGCAACACTTTCGGCGAGGAAGGGGCAAAGGTGCCCCATTGCGCGGCTTGCATGGGGCTCCCGTTGTGGCAGGAGAGGACTACGTCGCCAGGTGACGACGGTTTGGTGATCAGTTTGCTGCCGGCCTCCGAAGCCGCCGACGAGGGATCGGCGCGGCCACGGCGCAGCTCAGCCCGCAGCTCGTTGGTCAGCTGGGGCTGCCGGTGGACTTTGGGCGGCGGCAAGTCGTGGATGTAGTCGATGGCCATTCGAGCTGCCACGCGTGGGTGCACCGGCAACGATGCGCGCACGTAGCGCTCGTAAGAGAACCAGCAAAAGCAACCACCTACGCAAATCAGCAAGAAAATCCCGATGGAGCTGGCAATGATGATGTACTCGAGCGTCATGCCACGCACAGATATGAGTGCACCTGTGCCCGTCGAGCCACCCGTCTCGTTCCGCAACGGAGCCGGAGCGACGACGGAGGTCTCGTCCACGTACCAGGGGGGTGGCAAACTCGGCGACGGTGGCGAAGCTGCGACGTCAAAAAGCTTTCGGCCGTTCGACGCGTTGCCGTCAGCAAGCATCGTGCAGTTGGCGGGCAAGCCACGGTGGCACCCAGCCAGGCTACCCACGTCAAACTGCCAGTGGACACACATCGCGTCGGCGCAGCAGCGCGCGCGGCAGAGCGCAGGCGTTGGCGCCGCAAGGTCGAGCATCAAGCCAACACACGTACGAGCTTGCTCGTCCCAGAGGCAGCTCACGCCGTACGCAGGAGAGCCGTACGCAGGAAGCGGCGGGACCCGAGGTGGAGGCGGCGCGGGGAACTCGACGCAGTTCCACCAGAGATCACAGGTGTGTCGTGGCGGAGGCCTTAAGGGAGGCGCGGGCGGCGAAGGTGGCGCGGGCGGCGATGCGGGCGGTGTTGGTGGGCGTGGTGGCGATGGCGGGGGCGACGGCGGGGGCAACGGCGGGGGCGGCGGGGG
>JWZX01002829.1:0-44158 GCA_001275005.1 Chrysochromulina tobinii
ACGATCGTGCCCTGTGAATCACCTTCGTTTCACGATTTTTGTTGTTAACCCCCCTTAACCCCCCCGCGCCTCCGAGGGCCCCGTACTAACTCCAGGGAGTCTCGAAACACCCTCTGGACACCTCCTGGGCAAAAAAAAGCGTTATGTTCTCAGCGGTCCGACCTGACCTCAGAACCGCTCGTTACGAATATGCACGAGGTCTCGTTTGGTCTCGTCTCGTAGCTCTTTCTCGGGTCGTCGCCGTCGGTTTATGTACAGCAGTACCGATACCGGTAAGTAAGGGGAACAATGATTTGAGTAGCACTTGCGACATGACTTGCGTGTTGCGATGAGGCGTGGGGTGATGGAGGCGGTCTCACGACGTCAGCCGGTCGTCGCGGCCGGTCAAGCGAGAACAGTGCTGACCTCCTCGATCTTTTCGTACGACTTTCCCATTGTAGCGCGGACACGACCATTCCCGATTCCGGCGCGAGCTCGGTGTCCGAGATCTACGAGAGGCTCACGAAACTCGGACTATAGGGACTGGACCGCCTTGTCCTCGAGGTGATTCTCGCGCCACTTATCGAAGGCTGACGCAATCGCTGCGGACTTCATGCGCATCAGCGACTTGTGCACGAGCGTGTGCTTGCGCTGGGTCTCACGCAGCTCCTGCAGGTCTATCAGCAGCTCCGGTGCCTGCTTGAAGGCCTCCTTGTGCAGGCGTAGAAAGATGCCTAGCAACGCCTGCATCTTGTCGTACTCATGATGAGTGGAGAGTGCGCGCCCACAAAAACCGAGAAAGATGCGCAACTCGGCGAGTCTCTCGTTCAGCCCGTCGGCCCGGATCAAGCCGCGCAGCTCGAGCTCGAGTGCCGATTTGCTGAGGCTGAGCAGGTGGCTCATCACAGCCTCGTCCGCCTGCGCCGCAGCCGCCGCAGCCCCCGCCACCACCTTTGGCTTCCTTACGGCTTCCGAGAGGGCGGCAGCGGCCTTCTTGTTGGCCACGTCGGCCTCGAGTATTAGCTTCTGCAGAGGCGCCAGTTTTGTGCCGTGCTTGACCTGCTCTTGCGCGTGGTCGTTGTCGTACGGTACCTTGTGCGCTCCGGTGGACAGCCAATCGGACGCCTTGGACGCCTTGGACGCCATGAACGCAGGTGTTGGGAGAAACCAGCCAACCGTAATTTCGAGGCGCCAGCCAAACAGTGTTGCCGAGCCTGTGTACTCGCCGACCATGATGGTGCCCCGTGTTGGTGGCCCAAGATCGCGGCCCCCGGCGGTCGCCATCTCTTTGCGTGCATTCTCAAGCGTCGCCTTCCTCTTCGCCTCCTGTGCCAACCTGAACCGCGCCGCCACCATCTTCTCCCCTTCCAGCCGCGCCGCCTCCGCATTCTCCGCTGCCAGCCGGTCCGCCTCTGCCTTTTCCGCTGCCCGCCGGTCCGCCGCCGCCTTTGCGGCTGCCTCAGCTGTCAGCCGCTCCGCCATCTCCGCTGCCCGTCGCTCCTCCTCGGCCCGCCGCTCCGCGTGCTCAGCCGCCAGCCGTTCCGCCTCCATCCGTGCAAGACGCTCCATTTCAGCCGCCGCTTCACTCGCCGATTCCGTCGAAAAGCCCAACTCTTGCAGCACGGGCATCAGCTCCGGGGTGCCAGCAAACGACTCCTGGTGCACGCGTAGGAAGACTGCTAGCACATTCGCACAGCTGACACGTTCGTCCTCGTTGATGGCTGAAGCAAAGAAGTTGTCCTTGTTGCGCAGTGTGCGCAAAAAGAAGTTGAGAGCTGCACGCAGATCGGCGAGCTCGTTGAGACTGCGCAGCTCGAGCTCGAGTGCCGCCCAATAAATGTCGAAGAACCCCTTCGCGTCCATGCGGAAGTCGCCTTTATCGTCAATGTCGTCGACGTCGAAGTTGCCTTTCTCGGCAGCTATGGCAAAGACCCCTGCCATCTGGTTCACATCCACCTGTATTCCGAGTCGCGTCAACCCAGTGTGGATCTCGAACACTGAGTACACGCTGTCGTGGTTGAGGTCCATGCTGTCAAACACTGCCTGCACGTGCGGGATCTCCGCAGGGCTGAGAAGGAGCAGATAGCTCTTCAGAGCCTTCTCCGCCTCAGCCGCCGTTGTCGCCAACTCGATCGCAGTATTGATATCCCTCGCATTCTTGCCCTTCGTGAATTGCTTGGCCATGTTATTGGCCGTGTCGGTCGCGCGAACGAGCTTCTGAAGACGCGACAGGTGTAGGTCGGCGAAGAGCTGCTTCTGCTCTTTCGCAAGAGCCTTCAACTTTGAGGTCATGGACTTAATAGGGTGGGCTGCCGGTGCCGGCTGTGCGGCGGCGGATGCGGGCGCTGACCCCTTTTTGGCCATCGCCTCGGCCGATTCTTGCCACTTGAGCTTCATGGTCGTCGCCTTGATGAAGAGCCCCGTCTTCGGGTTCAGCCCGCCCCGTAGCGCAAATTCGATGGACGAGCTCATCTTCTTTGCAGGGATCGCGTGGATCGGCGCTGGGTGACCAGTGCCCCTTGAGGACATGAGAGGTCGGCGCTAGGCACACGGTGCCCCTAAGCACTGTGCGAGGTTTGAGGTCTAATTAGGTCGTGCCGTGTGGTGCGTGAGTCGAAAAACTTGCAATTCCATGGCAAAGTTCTGTACCGGTAACCGTAACGGTTTCACTGGATCGAACGGTTCAAAAACACCGGTTCAAAAACACGGTTAAACACTGGGGGGAGCCGGGACACACGGATCTCGAACCGGTAAACGTGTTCAAACTTTCGGTTGCCGAGTTGAGGCCGCCTCTATTCGGCGCCACGCACCGCCGCCCTGTGTGTTCACTGTTCAGGCAAACAGGCATGTCCCACAGCTACCCTCCAAGCTCGAATGACAGTGAGCCTTTCGTGCTACGGAGGCTGCCCCGCCCTCGGCTAGTGCCATTAGTGCCATGGCTCCTGGCACTGAATGGCTTGGGCGCTCGCATGCACATGCTCTGGACGCCTCGCTGCTCTCGACAATGTGCGCCCCGCCTGCGCCTCTCACAGCACCTTCTTCTGAGCCTTCATGGCAGTCTGTGGCGCGATCAGCTCATCGTAAGCCATCGCCCCGAGCACCGCGCCGATCACCGGTCCCACTGTGTAGATCCACCATCCCGTCAGGGCGGCGGGGCCCCAGCCAGTGAGCAGGGTGACGAGGCGCGGGCCGAGGTCGCGCGCGGGGTTCATGCCGGCACCGTTGACAGGCCCATAAGTGCCGATGATCATGGCAACCGTTGCCCCAACTAGAGCTGGCTCAGAGCCAGCGGGCACCGACCCCGAGGCGCTATCGCCGATGGCGCAGATCATGAACATGAGCACCCCCGTCATCCAAATTTCGGCCACCAGCGCGCCCGCCGCACCGAGCACCGCGGTGTTCGGAATCATACCAAAGGCTCCGGCGAAGATGGCGGCCGATGCGGCTGTGCCGCGCACGATGCCGGCGGCGGCTTCAGTCGCCGCAATGGCGTTGCCCCAGACGGCGTACGTGACGACTCCCGCCGCGAAGGCTCCAAGACACTGTGCGGCGATATACGCCGGCGCCTCGTCCGCAGGCGACTTGCCTGTAGCCACGAGTGCGGCCGTGACCGCGGGATTCAGGTGAGCACCGGAGACAGCACGAGTGGCATACACGGCAAGAGTGACCGAAATGCCCCAGGTAATGGCGTGGGCAAAGACGTTCGCTCCGCTGCCCCCGTACTTGGCAGCCGCCACCGAGCCACAGCCGCCACAGACAATGATCGCCGTGCCGATGGCCTCCGCGATGCAGCGGGAGGTGAGCGAAGGGCTGGTAGCCTCAGCGGGCGCCGCAGGCACAATACGCGCGTGCGCCTCGCATATCGAATAGGGCTGTTGCGCTTCGGTGAAGGCGGCGTAGCCGCCTGCAGCGGCTACGGTGGCGCACCAACGCCGCGTTGCGGGCAATCGGAGAAGGCCGAGACCCCGAGCGATCGTCATCGCCTTCGGCAGAGTACATGTACAAAAAGAGATCGGTAAAAAGACACCGGGGGAAAAGAGACCGAGTAAAAAGACACCGGGGGGAGCGGGACACACACGGGACACACGGGCGCGCACGGGCACACGGACTTTTTACCGGTACTAAACATTCCAGATTAGGCCAACAATCATCACCACGAGAGGCTCTGGAGTCAAGGTGATGGACTTCGTCACACCTCGTGGGTGGGACCAACCAGCAGCTGACGCTCCAGCCGCCGCGCTCATCAACGTGCCAGCCGATTCACTCATCGGCACACCTCCCGACACACCGCCCGATGCACACACGACAGCGCCACGTTTTATCCGCCAGCTTTCCGTTCCCGGAAGCAACCGTGCCTCTGAGAGTATGGCTTCGTCGGGACGGAACGAAGCCACCTTCGCTGAAGCTCGTCAAGCTGCCGACGATTTGAAAGCGCTCGCCTCGTTTGGCACAGCCAATATCAGGAGGAGCAACCATGATCGACTCGATGCCATTCTGCTCGATCACGTCGACGTGCAAATTCCTTCCCAAGAATCGGCCAAAGGCGGCATCGCAGCCCCAGGAGACCAATTGAACGCTGAGGACAAGTTGGGCGTTGTGGTGGACCAAATGAACGCTGCAGTCAAAAAGAGCGCGGACGGTACAGCTGGTGAAGATGTGGTGCGCAAGTATGCCCTTGAGTGGCGCAAGAAGGCCGCCGTGCGCAAGTTTGCCATCGAGGTGCCCAAGTATGCCTTTCGCATGCTGTGGTACGAGGCGCTCTGCTCAGTCGCCTTCGCTCCGATATTCTTCTGGATCGTGTTCCAGTGGGAAGAGATCGGCGATGCCTACGGCTGGCTCCTCATACGCCCAGTTTACACTTGGGCCGCCGGCCGCGGTTTTGCTTCCCTCGCTCACCTGATTTCCAATCGGGTCGGCCGATCTCAGCTGGGCGTGTATTGGCTACCCCCACTCTCGGTATCCCTTGTGTGGAGCTCAGGTACCGGCTGGCCACTCGGCTTGCTCGGGAGCGCACTGCTGATGGCGATCGGACCGTTTCTAGGTTCTGAGCGCGACGAGTGGCTGATGATTCAGAGCATACCTCGCTTCTGGCTGGTCCTTGGATGGTGGGTTGCCCTCGGAGCCGGATACCCACTTATCGTTGGCATGACCAGATACTACATCTCGCTCCTTACCTTGCACCACTATGAGGAGCGCGCCAAGAGTGCATACAAGGCTCAGAAGGTGCTGCGCAAACTTGCTGACGCAGCGGCCATACAAGCACGAAAGGCGGAACTCGAGGAAGCCAAGCGCAAAAAGGCGGCGGCTCGAATACAAGAGGCGGTGGCCCGACGAATGGCACAGAAGGGTGTAAGACGAATGGCACAGAAGGTTGTGAGTGAGCGACCACGCAAGCCGATCAAGTCTTCCTCCACGTTCGACGGTGGGCAATCGCTTTCACAAAGATGGCCCGACCTCCGCGGCCACCGGAGGACACTGTCTGAGGGACTGTCCCCGTCCGACCCTCTCTGCGGCGGTCGTGCCGGCAATCCGAATGCCGACGCGGCAATCACAGCAACGGCTCTTCAGAGTAGCGGTTCTGAAGGAATCGATAAGGACGCTGCCCTGCGGCCTCGCGGAGATGGAGTCGGCCCCAACGGTGCGGCAGTTGGACCTTCGGTGCCGCCCTCGCCCATGCCGCCCTTGCCCGTCCCGCCCTCGCCCATGCCGCCGGCCATGCCACCCTCGCCCGTGCCGCCGCCGGTGCCAGCCGCACCTCCGATCCTTCGCACCTTGTCCAAGGGAGAAGCACCGGCCATCGCCAAGGGAGAAGCACCGGCCATCGAGGTGCAGGCTTGGAAAAGGGATCTTCCCATGAAGCAGTTGCTCGGGTATGTCGCTGGCCCTTTGTCGTTCGGCAACACTTTCAAGGAAGCCGATAGACTCGATATGGCACGGGGGGAGGCGGAGAAGGTCTTCGACATCCTGAGCCAACAGCTGGAACTGCGTGTGGATTCCGAAAACATCCAGAGCGCAGGCTTAACCACCCCGGGCGCCACCACGAAAGCCGCGGGCTCAACCGCTGCGGGCGCAGGCGCAACCACCTTGAGCCCGAAGCTGAGCCGTGCCAAGCTGCTTCGGTGGGCGTACACTCTCCTAGGTAAGACGTACGTTGACACGATCGGAGCGGACGCCCTCTTCGGAGCGGATGTGGAGACCATCAGCCGCGAGTCCTTCCTAGCGAGCGTCGAGCGCTGCTACCACGAGCAACGGCTGCTCACCGCGTCCGTCGACAACTTTGATCGGATCAACGTGATGCTCGTCCGAGCAGCAGCCGCGGGCTGGTACTTGGCGCTAGGCTTCTTGTACTTCATCGCCATCGGTGTCGGGTTCAACGATCTGCTAGTACCGGCTGTGTCCTTGGTCCTCTCTCTGGTTTACCTGCTGGGCCGCGCGCCCGGCGCCTTCATGTCCGGCGCCTTCTACGTCTTGATCGCACGCCCTTTTGACATAGGCGACCGCATCCTCGTCTGCGACCCCGCCAAGCCGCCCTCCGATCTCGGCTCGCTCGTCGTAAAAGACATTAGCCTGTTTCGCACCACCTTCCACACCACCGAAGCCAAGATGGGGTTCATCGAAAACCACGCGTTGCTCGACAAGTCGATCATTAACCTTACCCGCTCGCCGCCCACTTGCATGTGCATGAAGATGAAACTTCCACATGCGACCCCAGCGTCCAAGATTACGGAGCTCATCCACTCCATCCGCAAGTACATCCAGGATACGTCCACCGAGTGGGCGTCTGTCGACATCCTCATCGCCTCGACAGACCTCGAGGCAGGCCACCTGGTCATGGAGATCTGGGCCACCTCCACCTTCCCCGCCCAAGAAGTCTTCTCGATGGCCAAGGCTCGCTCCGCGCTCTTCCTCTTCATTCATGCCTACATGCAGTCCGCCGGCATCGAGTACATCAAGCCCTTGGTGCCGATCTACATGAAGCAGCGCACGGGTGGTGGCCATGATAACGGCCTTGAAGGCTTCGTCAATAGCGAGTAGGGACATGGGCCTTCGAGCACTTCGTTGGCCCGCAATCGCGTGGTCCGTCGACTCGAGTACGCCTGTACTGTGCGTTCAACTGTACATTACTGCGGTGGACGAACTCGATACGCCTCTACGCGATACTGCTAAGCCCGTAAGTTACGACCGGTTCGTCAAGCGCTGTACCGGTTGATGTTTTATTTGAAAACAGTGTGACAAGTGACGTGGCTGCGCGCTCCGTCGGGCCGGTTGGGAGCTTATTTCCACAACCATTCCGGTCGACCGCGGTAAATGCGCGGATCCGCCCCAAGCATCCGCGCGCATGCCGAGCGTGCGATCCGTTGCCGATGGCGGATCCGCGCGCGACGTCCGCGGCGATGGGGGAATGAGCGATCGGATCGGCATCCCTCAGGCGAAAGAATCCGCGGAGAGACAGTGTCCAGTGTGATACTCCGTGTAGAACACCCAGCACTTCGGTCTTCAGAGCTCTTCAGACTTCCGAGCCCGTCCGGGAGCGGCGCCGGCGGAACGGCGAGGTCCGAGGATGCGAGGAACCAGGTCTACTCGCTGCCCCTACCGTACCAGCTGCCACTCCCCGTCTAAACCATGGTCTAAACGGGATCTGCAAGGGTTCCCCGAGAGCCTAGGGCTCCGGATTCCACAGTCGGCCCGGGCGGCCCAAGCCCGCGGCGCGGCGGGAGCGGGAGGTATGTGCCGCACCTCCTTGGTACCGACGGTCAATTTGCCGTGCACGAAAGACGAAACAATCGTCCTAAACAACTTATCGGTATCGGCGGTCATGCGGTGAAAGAATCAAAATTCGGTGGATCATTCGGCGCTATCATAGTATCGGATCCTCGACTTATCGGGTGCTTGCACAGAGGCCTCCAGCATCCGTCTGACCACTTGGAGCTGACAGAGCTCGGCGGATTCAGCATCTCCCTGCTCCACGTAGATGAGGCCAAGCTCCGCCCACGCGTCGGCGGCGCCATCCGGCTCCAATCGGATCGCGCGCTCGAGCGCAAGCCCCGCCTCCTCCAGCAACCCAAGCCGCCGCAAGCAGCCGCCCAGCCCGACCTCCGCCGCCCCCATCTTGGCCGCCGAGACTATGTAGCTGTGAGAGCTCAACTCGCCGATGCGAACGGGCTCGGCAAAGGCGAGCGCCGCCCCCTCCAGATCGCCAATCTGACGGAGATCGCACGCGAGATTGTAGTTCGCGTCGAAGTTAAAGTCGCAATTCGCCGCGCCGATGGCCACCGCACGACGCCCCGCCTCCACCGCACTTGCAGTATCGCCTAGACGACGCCTCGCCATCGAGAGCTGAACGTAATGTTCGGCGTCGAAAGGGTTGATTTCGATGGCAGCCTTGAGCAGGCTCGCGGCCCGGCTCGGATTGCCGTCACGCAACTGATTGATCGCGCGATTCTGTAGCCGCGTCGAGTGGTCGACGTAGCTCGAGCTGTGAAGGAAGACGACTCCGATGTAGCGGACGCCTGACTCGGTGCGCGCGCCCGCATGCCAAAGAGGGCCGCTGTGGATCAGAGCATGCCCGACGTCGTCGATTCGAATAGTCTGACCACCGTCAGGACCTAGCGCCTGAACCCACGTGCCCCCTCCCGTGTGACCTGTGCTCAGGGCTACGTTGATGGTCACCAAGCTGAAGTCGCTGTGGTCAGTCATGGAGTCGCGTCTCTTGGCGGCATCGTACCTCACGATGAGCGGAGGCGACAGCGGCGAGACGCGCATGCTGGAAGCACGCATTGTAGGTAGCAACGCCGCCACGGCTGTGGCGGCGAGGCGTGGCAGAGCGGCAGCGAGAATCCGAGTCGCTCCAGGAAGCGCACTGAATTCCATTTCATCCGAGGCCTGGTTTGTGTAACTGGAGCCCCAGCCGGAGGCGTTGCCAAGCTCCTCGGCCTCAGTGATGATGGCGGCACACTCGTCAGCTGTGAGCAAGGGCTCCTTGGTCACATGGGCCAAAGCGCGCGAGCAATGCGGCGCGTTGCCCACGCTGAAGAGAGAATCGCTGTGCACGTGATAGGGCGTCGTTGCCACAGGAACAGCACTGTCGGAGGCGGCAATGGAGGGCCATTGCAGCAGGCCAGCAGCGCATTCTCGCTGATGGTCGGCTGTGTCCAGAGCCATGTTGCTGGCGAGTGTCTCCGCGAGTGGCTCTGGAGTCTCGCCAACAATAGCCAAAGCCTCATCTTTGATGGTGCCCTTGGCGACATTTGGTGCAAAACCTCGCGCTCCTCCTGAAGGCTTTTGACGCTTGGCGCCGCCCTTGCCAGGGCTGGCTTTCATTCCATGCACACTCGACATGGCAAGCAAGCAGCAGCAGCGGATAGCACGACTTGCCATTGTGTGAAGACGGGCCGCTCGTGCAGGGCCGCTCGGTTTTACCCGTACCGGTAAAAAGACACCGGGGGGAGCCGGGACACACACCGGTACAA
The DNA here is from genome assembly GCA_001275005.1 of Chrysochromulina tobinii. Classification (NCBI taxonomy): domain Eukaryota; phylum Haptophyta; order Prymnesiales; family Chrysochromulinaceae; genus Chrysochromulina; species Chrysochromulina tobinii. The sequence goes on from JWZX01002829.1 coordinate 9,450, forward strand.
TAGTACGTGTGCGTGTTCCGTGCGTGACCCGTGTGTGTCCCGGCTCCCCCCGGTGTCTTTTTTCCGGGTACTTGTGTCCACTTGTCCGACGCAGCGATGTGAGAAATCGGCCGTAGCCGTAGCTACATGTAGCGGTGTCCGAAAGGCAACTTCAAAGCGGGGCATTCACGAAACCGACCGTGCATGGACCGTGGTGCAATTTTTGGATGGATTGCCGATGGATGCGGAGCACATGAGTCGCGTCGGGTCGTTCGAGTCGCCCTTATGTGGCCTCGACGCGGATGATGTGGCGTCGAGCCTATATGAGGATCCACACGATTTTGAGGTGTACATCGACAACGATCTCGAAGCGTTGCTTCACGAGGCGCACAGCGTGATGGTCGATGCCAACGAGAAAGAAGAGTCCTCCTGCCTCATCCAGGCACACATGCGCGGCTACCTGTGCCGCGCGGCATTACAGGACCAGATGAATGCGGCCACGACCGTGCAGGCCAGCTTACGTGGATTTCTCGTACGTGCGGCGCTCTTTGACGAGTTCGCGGCACAGCACCTCGATCTTGTCACCGACCCACGCTTCCATGCGCTTCACACGTGGCAGCTCCATGCCCGCTACAACGCCCGAGGTCAGATGCTGCACTGGCGGGGCAGCGACGCGTGGCAGGAACGGTGCCTGACCGATGGCTTCAAAACGTGGGCGGTAAACGTGGCCGAGCAGCGTACCGTGGCCCAGGACGAGGTGTCCCGCATGTACTCGGCCATGCACCGACGAGACGAGGAGGCGAGGCAGCTTCTGGTGCGCCGGTGGCGCTCGGGCGCAAAGGTGCGCACCAGCGAGCAGCGCGTGCGCAGCCACCTGCGCGCGCGCGCGCACCAGCACTGGGAGCATCGTGCGAGCCGCCAAGGCCTCGACACGTGGCTGAACCACGCCGTCGGTGAGATCCTGCAGGGGACGAACGCGGCCATTGAGGAGAAGCAAACGGCGGCGGAGGCGGCGGATGAGGCGGCGCAGGACGAGGTGCGCCTCATTCGCGCGTTCCAGTCCGACCTGCGCAACTGGAGCGAAGGCGCGCGCGAGCTCATCCAGATCGCCTCCTCGCGCTGCGCCTCGGCCACCTCGACGCCGTCTAAGACGGCGCCCTCTTCCTTCCTTTTCCACAGGGTGTCGCCGCCCTCGGGGGATCGCCCAACGGCCCGCACGCCTTCGGACTGGGTGGCTCGTACGCCCTCCGAACCCTCGTCGCCGCGTGAGCCCTCGTCGCCGCCCTTCACCCAAGCGCCCGTGGTCCCGCGCAAGTGGTTCCACGTAGATGGCTCCACGGATTCGACAGCGTGGCAGGTTCTAGAGCAGGAGGCACGTCGCTCACCCACCGACGGACTGCGCTCGGTGCGGCGCGAAACGCCCACGACGGCGGCGCTGCGCAGCGCCGTCTGGGACGTGCCGTTGCCTCGTTCTGCGCCGCCGCCGCCACCGCCTCCGCCACCGCCTTCGAAAGAGCTCAAGCAGATTGCGACGGCGACAGCCTCAGCGATCTACTCTCATGAGGAGATTGAGCAGATTGCCGAAGCAGTCGCCGCCCGGCTGAGCCTCGACGCGGCACTGAGCTTCCCAGGACCTGGCGTACCTACGCTGCTGAAGAGCTCCGCATCCGTAGAGGACGTGCCCTCAGCATCTTTGCCTCTTCGGACATCCGAAGTGGACGTGCCCTTAGCACGTACTCACATGCCCTCAGCACGTACTCACATGGAGCTAGGAAGCATAAACTCCCACCTCGACGCGAGCAGCGCACGCCGCGCGAGCAGCGCACGTGCGGTCTCGCCAGGGACCTACCGGTATGAGGGGCACGGCGCCAATGCCGGTAGCGAGTGGCTCAGTAGCGAGTGGCTCTCGACCGAATGGAGCGACACGCCTTCTCCATCGCGGACAGGTGCGTCGTCTCCACGATGGGCCGTCGGCTCGGCCCGCGCTCACGAGAGCGCTCCATCGCCAGTGCCGGCCACTCTCGAGCCCTCTGGCGAGTACCTTCCGCCTGTGCTGGCCCAGGCCCAGGCTACTCTTGAGTACCTTCCGCCTGCCCTCACCCCGCGTGGGGTCGGTCGGACCCCGAGCGAGCGCCAGCTGAGTGCGTCGGGCCACGCCAGCTCGGTGGGCAGGCGGTTAGCGGTCGAGGAGCAGCGCCAAAGGGACTTTCTCATGCGCACAGAGCGCGCGTACAGCGCCGCCGTCGAGAATTCGAGAATCCTCTCAGCGGATGACATGAAGCGCCTCGCGACCCCGAGTCGCTTCAAGGGGCTCAGCATCTACTCGTATGCCATGGGAAATGCCGAGGCGGAGGATGGGATCGAGGCTGTGGGAAAGGCGGAGGATGGGATCGAGGCTGTGGGAAAGGCGGAGGATGGGATCGAGGCGCACCCCGTCACCGAGCATGGCCGAGCAGCTGTTGCCGGTCGACCGTACGTATCACCGAGTACCCCTACTCTGATGACATCTGTACGACTTGCGGGGTCACGTAGCCCGTCGCCCGGCCGCTCGCGCTCGCATTCGCCCGATCGGCGGCTCCCGCCACCGGGCCCGGTCGCACAGCCCCTCGCTAGGCCGAATCAGACCCCGGACCCCTCTCATGCGCAAAGTGAACCGAGTCAAGTGCATGCTGCACCAGCGCACGTCAGCAGCCCACGAGGGTTCGTCAGCCCACGAGGGTTCGTCAGCCCACGAGGGTTCGCAGGCACCCCGAGCGAGCGACGGCTGAGTGCGGCGGGCAGCGCGAGCTCGGTGGGTCGACGGCAACAGATCGAGCAGCAGCGCCAAAGGGAGCTCGCGGAGCAAGAGCAGCGCCGGCAGAGCGCCGCGGCGGCGAGGTCCAAAACCTTTTCGACCGAGCGTATGCTCAAGATGTCGACACCGAAGCCTAAGTGGACCTCTCCTCATCTAAGTGGGAAGACGCATGCATCCAAGCCGGGGGCTCTCGAGGCTCGCCCAAACGACGGTGCCACGCCCAGGGGCCCCGCAGCGATGGCGCAAGCTATTGCAGCCTACCGCGCCGCGATGACGCCCTCGAGCCCGCGCCCGACGCCAGCCGCGCCACCCGTGGTCATCGAGTTTTCACCCACGAGCACTTGCGCCGCCTCGCCCTTAAACACCTCCGCTCGCTTCACAAGCTCGGCCGCCTCGTACTCGTCTCACGGGATGATGTCGCCCAGATCGGCCCACTGTATGGCGTCGCCCAGAGACATCGGCCAGAACATGACTATCATCGGGGCGGCCGGCAGCGCGCGCCCGGTCTGGACCAGGCAATGACCACTGTTTGAGCGCCGTGCCGGCGGGGCGAGCTCGCTGTACCGCAGCTGGCACACCCGCAGGGAAAACCAGGGTGGGAAAGGCCATCGAGACACATCGAGAGACGCCTAGACGCCAGAGACGGTCGAGGTGCCTGAGGAATGACGACGTACGTGCTCCCCTGCTCCACCTGCGTTTCCCCGCCGTTTGATTAGAACATGCATGAACAGATTCAAGATTGAACTGTAGTACTAGTAGGTCCATTGCATGTTGGGTCCAGGCATACTTCACTTGTAAGCTTCGACTAGAGGAAAACGCCCCGGTGAGAATTATTTTCGTTAGGCACCGCGCAGCATGCAACTCAAGCCTCCGTAGAACCGTACATGTTTTTATACACGGAAATTCGAAAAACTTCGATCAACGGTTTGTCAACACAATCGTGCGGCGGGCGCATCGCATTCCTGCTCAAGGAAACATGGCTTGCTTCGACCGACCGCCGTCATTCCTGATCCGGAACACCGATCTTTGGCTGCGGCCGCTGCTTCACAACACCGCGCCACCGCGCTGGGCATCCCTTCCCTTTCAGAATTGCTCCTACTTTGCCAACGCAGGCAGCAATAACTGCTCACATTATCGTTGGCAGGATGCGTTGCCAACCACACGCTGCTGCGCGTGCGGAGGCGGGTTTCAGGGGGGGATTCCAGCCGCTCCCCCGGCGCTCCCGCCCGCACCACCTTCCCCCCCGTCTCTGCCCTGCTACGCAGGCGGTCCACGAGAGAATGCGAGCCTACCACGGCGAACCCCGCCCTCATCGTGGCACTTGCTGGAGGTGTTCGCTGACGGAAGCAGTACCTGGGCCATCGGCTACAGGCAGTGCAACTGGTTTCGATCGCCTGCAGCTCCCGCCAATGCATGCGCGCGCTTCAAGTGGATCAACGTCCTGCCGACTGAGTACTGCTGCGAGTGCGCTGGCGGCACGCACATCCAGCCATCTCCACCGCCGCTGCCGCCGGGGGCGCCGAGTCGACCGCCGAGTCGACCCCCGGCCCCGAGTCCAGCCCCGAGCCCCGGGCCCAGCCCCCCGCCCATCCCTCCCAGAGTCATACCTGCGCAACCCTCCCCGCCCTCCATGCCCAAGATCCCTCCCATGGCGCCCACCGCCTCACCAGCCGTCGGCGTCGCGGGCGCGGCACGGCAGAACCTCGCCACGAGCAGCGCGGGCACTGGAGGCTTACCTTGGGTCGCGGCGCTCGTCGTCGGCTTTGTGCTCGCCTCCCTCGCGTGCTGCATCGCATGCGTCTTGATCATCTCCTCGAATGCGCGCAGGCGCATCGCCAGCTGTCTCACGAGTTGCGGCTGCTCGTACCTCGCCTCCAAGTTCGACAACAGCTCTCGACAGTATCAGGGCATCTGGCTCGACTCAAACCTCAACCACATGGCCAGATCGAAGTGCAAGATCCAGCAGGCAGCCGAGCTCGAAGAGACATATGTCCGAACTGCCTTCGGGCGCAGCGGGCAGCGCGCTACTGATGATGCCTTCATCTCCTCGAGCACCCCATCAAGAGTGAGGTGGGCGACGACCCCATCGAGAGTGAGGGCGGCGACGTGCACGAGCCCCACGAGGCTGCACCCAATCCGTGCGCGCGCCGTCGATAATGCTGTGCGGCATCCTCTCGATGCCTACACGGAGGAGGGCATCAGAGCGACATGGTCCGAGGACCCGGAGGGGAATGCACGCGACTTGCCAAGGCTCGCGCGCGCAATCGAAGAGTATCGACGGGAGGCGGCGGCCGTCGACTCGGCCCATACCAGTTGCTCCGAAGAGTTCTTCTCGGCTGAGCAGAGCCTGTGCTCGAGCCTGATGCCGAGCCGAGCAGGTTCGCCCAGACCTCGCCGTGCCGCCGCCGAGCCGGACGGAGTGCCCGTCGTGTCGCTTGCGAAGCTCTCGCCACGGATACTCGCCGCCTCCGGCTTACAACTGGGCCGCTCCGGCCTGCCCGCACAATTTGAGTACAGCTGGAAGGAGGAACAGGTTGCTGCGGCCGAGCTCCAGTGGGCCGCCATGTCGAAGCAGATGGGTAAGCCGCCACAAGAGCCACCGCCACCAGAGGCGCGGCGGCCTGCTGGTGAGGCCTCTGGGCTGACTTTCCTCAATGTTTCGGGCCAGAACTCAATGATGCCCTCCCCACAGCGGCCCTTTGGCCGCCCTTCAGACGAGATTGCACGTCTGGCTGCCTTCACCGCGAGCGGTGCCGAGCGCGAGGCCGCCGCGTTGTACGCTGTGTCGCTGCAAGCGGCACAGGCGCAGCAAACCTACTTTGAGCTCCTTGGCATCCCTACGTGTCCAGGAGCTCGTACCGAACATACCTCGCGCTCGTACCGGCCACAGCACCAGCCACAGGACCTTCCCAGGGACGCCCACGACAACGCCCATGTGCCCTCGTCCATGATGGCAGCCCTAGCGCATGAGACACTCGACGAGTCCCGAGCTCCCACACCGTTTGTCGAGGATTCCTACCGGTGCCCGAGCCGGACAAAGAGCTTCGTCCGGCGTACAGCCTCCGACCGTCTCGCCCGCGTGCGAGCCGTCAAGCGCGCCAATGAGACCAGCCAGCGCTCAATCGACGAGCCCGATGGACGCGTGCCTGCCCACCAAGGGAGTCTGGAGCTGCCGCTGCTGGCGGGGGGGCGGCTGGGCGGGGGGGGACAGGCGGCGGAAGAGGGGGACAGCAGTGACGACGAGCTGCGTGCTGACGGCGGCATGGGTGCACGGTCGGAGTCCTCTTCCAACACCAGCTGCGGGGCGAACTTCAGCCCCAGCTACCCCGAGCCATTCTCGACCTGCAGGTCGGCACCGACGGAAGATCCCGTGCACTGGGCCGACAGGCAGTCGCAGGTCGAGGAGCAATTCGAAACCGCCGACAACAGCGGCGGCACTACACCGCACCGAGCCGAGGCAACTTCTGTAGCGATCCAACGCGGCGGTCTGGGTGCACGGCCGGAGTCCTCTTCCGCACCGCACCGAGCCGAGGCAACCTCTGTGATGATCCTTGTGGCGCGAATCGAGCGAGCACTGGCTCGCCGCCGCGACCAACGCGCTCGGGCGCGCACAGCAGAGTCCTCTTGCAAGTCCTCGGTGTTGACCTCAGGCATGCAGACGCCCCTGTCCTCTTGCAAGTCCTTGGTGCCGACCTCAGGCATGCAGACGCCCTTGTCCTCTTGCAAGTCCTCGGCGCCGACCTCAGGCATGCAGACGCCCCTGTCCTCTTGCAAGTCCTCGGTGCCGACCTCAGGCATGCAGACGCCTCTAGAGGGGATCCCAGAGGGCTTCATGACGCCGCCCGAGATACGCGATGACCGTGACTACGCGGAGAACGACTTGCGCCCCGCTGCCGCCTCACGCCTGTACCGGAGCGTCGACCTCATCCGCAGGCCGAGTGAGGAAGGGAGCAGCGGGTGCTACAGCGAGGCAAACAGCGGGGAAGTGAGCCGTGCCGGGAGTCGTATGGCGGGCCGCGAGGGCGCCACCTCCCCGCGATCGGAAGCCTCCGAGCAGAGGATGGAACCATTTCATGTCGCTCTGCCGGAGAGCAGGGTGGCTGCGGGTGGCTTGCCACCTTCGACACCACCTCGTACCGCTCTCGCCACACCGAATCGCGCCATTTTGGGTGTCCGTGGGTGCATGGCGCCGCAAGAAGATCCACGCACATCGGCCTTGAGCTGGATGGAAACGCAGATCGATGCGGCTCATGGGGACACCGACTCAACGACAGCGAGTGTCACGTCTGGCCCTGGCCTCTATCTCAACTCACGCCTCGCCACGTGAGCCGATTCGGTCGAGGGGTGGCTCGCCCCGCGTACACCCCACGCCCTCCGGCCTTGAGGGTCTCACCGAATTCACATGCATCACGATCGTGCCCACATGCATGTTCCCATGCCATTGAATCGGGTCTGGCTATAACTTTCCTTGGCGGGCATGCGTTCGGCAATTTACAGCTGTTTGGTGCATAATGCGATATGGGGCAATGTGCGGATCCGGGGTGGGATGTTGTTGGAGAGCGGTCCGGACCGGGAGCCCGTGTCCAGTTGTACGGCGTACAGCGCACGGCAGCTTCCCGGAGCCCTACCGGAGCCCGAGCTATCGACATGGCGGTTATCGTCCGGTCTATCGACTAAGGATTGACTTTGAGATGTGAGTCCTTGAGACACTGACTTTCGAATAACGTTGACAAAACGTTATCGTTAAACGTAATGAAAACCTGTATTTGATATCATGGGTTTAGACGCTGAATGAAAAGCGTATATGCAGAATCGGCACGCGGCATCGTCGCGTCGTGGCGTCGTGTCGTGGGACGTGGGGCCGGTACGGGCGTTCAAAGCTGCTCACAAACTTACTGAAGTGCAGTAGAATTATCGTATACTCGAGTACGGGGGAAAAGGAGCTGCCGTGCGTGCTGTTGAGCATTCTGCAGCGCTTTGGTGCATGTGCGTCAGGCAGCGTCGGAGCCTTCAGGCCAAATCAGTGCGCGTCAGGCCAAAAATGGCGTCGGCTAGGTTCGTGCTTCAAGGGTAGCGTCGCGTGCGCGCCACGTGCGAAGCATCGGGAGTATGTTCAAATACTGTAGGGCGCTTATGCCTCAATGCCGAAGCTCACCTTCTGGATACGATCATATGCTTTCGTACCCAGATGGTCGAGTGATTGGGCGATGAGCGCGCGCACGCGGTCACGCAGCAGGTGATCGGGCAGCTGGAGCATGAGGCGCTTCCTCATTTGCTCGATTGGGGTACGGCCCGTGCCCTGGAAGCATGGCAAGGCCGGGGCGAGCATGGTCACCTCGGTCAGGCCGACCAGCGTATCAGCGTGGTCGCGTATTGCGCGCAGTGCAGCGGTGCAGAGGTCGACGAAAGTGTCCGTGAAGAGGGATGCTGATGGACCACCGAGCACGTCGACGAACTCACGCGTGAGTTTGAAGGGGACGGCTGATTCGCCCGAGACGACGCCTATCTTTGTATTCTGGCCCAGGATGTAGCCGAAGTCAATGTTCATCAGGTGCCCACGCCGGTCGAGAAGCAGGTTGCCATTGTGCCTGTCTTTGATGGCGAGCACGTAGGACACCACTGAGGCTGCGGCGAGCGAGCACGCGAAATTGAGCTGGGCGGCAGCAAAGGCAGGCGAGTCGGCGCCACCGTACGCGGCCTCAAAGTGCGCTCTCAAGGTGGTGTAGCCCGGTCGCCGCTTGAGGCGATCGAGCGACGTCGTGTCCGTTATCATCTCAATGAGCCCCGATGAGGGGCCTGTGGCTAGGATGCGGTAGGTACGCAGCCAGAGCGGCGTTGGGAAGATGGCTTGAAAGAAGCGCAAGCACTGCATCACAAAGACCTCCTGCCGCACGTCGTCGTTAGCCTTGGAGATCATGGCCAGCAGAGCCCAACCGCGCTTGTGGCCCGCCGGGGACGCCTTGCGGATCCGTCGTGTCTTGGCTGCCCACGACTCTCCGAAGACGTGATCCAGAACGTCCTCGCCGGCCGAGGCCTCGCTGGCTGAGATCGGTGCGGTTCTGAGGGTCTCCGCGCTCTGCGAAGCTCTGAAGCTCGACGTGGGCGCGATGCGCACGAGAGGCCGCTCTCGTAACCGAATCGGGGGCACGCCGCGCGCCTCATCGTCGTCATCCTCCTCGTCGCCTGCCACCCCACCGAACACCTCCGCACCGCTGCCACCGAAGCTGCTCTGGCCGGCCTCGAGCGCGGCCGCCGCAGCTTCGGCACTCACCTGCCGCAGCGGTGGTTGGGCAAGTCCACCAAAGATGCTTGACAGGTCGCCGGCGATGGCCTCGCGCGCATCCTTGACGGCCGAAAAGAGCTCGGAGAGCTTGCGTCCGTGCGGATCCGAGACGACCTCGAGCATGAGCAACACAGAGGCCCGCGCGCGTGTGACGAAGACCGATCCCTCACACGGCGAGATGCGCGTCACTGGCCGGAGCGGCTCCGACGAGCGGCAAAGAGGCACGTACGCGAGTGGAGGCAGGCGCACGTCCTTAAGCAGAGCCTCGAGCCGCATGGTAGCCTCATCGCCGAGGGGTCGCACGCCGCTGAGCCCAGCCGCGCCTGGCGTGAACACAGCCTCGGAGAGCCTTGCGAGTGTGCGCACGAAGTCACGCACCGCGCGCAGGTAGAGGAACGAGCAGCGCTGTGACATCGAGAGCGAGGCGATGTCGGCGCACTCGAGAATATCCACAGGGGGCAGCACGCCAGCACTGCTCGGCGGTGTCGCCCCATACGGAGCGTCGCTCTCACCAGGACTGATGGTGCTGGTGCTGGTGCTAGTGCTGGTGCTGGTGCTGGTGCTGCTGCTGCTGCTGCTGCTCCGGCTGTGGCTGCTGACAGCAAGGCCGTCCACTTTGGCACTGCCGATGGCACGAGCACCACTCGAGACGAGGCCTGCGGAGCCCCTGTATGGGAGCGCAGCGCGACGGGTGGCGGACGAGAGCACCGGCAATCCTGGTAGCCCCGCCGCTGCGGAGAGGACGCGCAGCCATGTATGCGTAAGCTCGGTGCTCGCTGGGCCTTCGGCTCGGATGCGCATCACGTGCGGCGAGAAGCGCGCCGAGAGTCGGATGTAATCGCCGCGCGGCGAGCTGCGCACCTCGAGGTTGCACTGGCCGAGAGGCATCGCACCGCGCGGCCGAGAGTCGGAGCGTCGGCGATAGTAGAAGAGGACCGAGCCGCGCAGCACAAACCAGCGACGCGTCCAACTCTCACCGCAGCAGCGCCACACGCCATACGTGTCACGGTTGCGCCGCTTGAGCAGGTGGCCCTCCATCACTGCAGAACCAAACAGGCCATCGGGAGAAGCTCGGGCGGCTGCTGAAGACGCCACCAAACGGCCGCCTTCGGTCCCGAGATCGCGATCTCGGGCGGCCCCGAGATCGTGATCTCCGGTCTCGAGATCGCGATCGCGGCTGCGGCTCTGTAAGGCGGCTGCCGCCGGAGCACTCAGCACACCACCGCCACCACTGCCCACGGGCTGCGACGATGGCACCGAGGTCGGTAGCGCGCCCTCGCCTTCGCGAGTGTGCGGTGGTACTACGTGCTCTGCCAGCTGCTGCACGTCGTCGGCAAGCTTCTGCACGCGAGCCAGGACGCGCTGTCGCCACAGCTCGATGTTGTGCGCGAGCGCCGCTGAGCGCAGGCTGTCACGATTGACCATCTTGGCGCCGTACACGATGCTCTGCTCGATGAGCTGCAGCAGCCGCGCCGCACGGCTGTAGGCTTCGGGGTCGCCGTGCACGCCCAAGCTGCCTCCCGGACGGTTGTCCTCGAGCGCGGCATACACGTTCCATGAGAGCTGCAGCGCCCAGTGTGCATTGGTCTCGCACAAGCGCAGCGCGAAGCGCTCGAGTACCGAGCTTAGCAAGCTGTCCGCCGGGAGACCAAGGATGATGTACGCCAGCTGTGGCACATAAAGCTCAAGCTCATCCATGGCGCGTTCGTCGTTGGCGAGTTCGGCCAGCGATTCGCATGCGCCGGGCAAGAAGATGGGATCGTCGCGATGGCGCCATACTTGGACTAGGATGCGCAGCGCATCGCCTTGTCGGCGCCAAGCGCCTGGGCCCGGCTGCATCAGCGCTGGATCCCGGGCCGGCGTCCACGGCCACCTTCGCCGCTGACCACGCTGCAGCAACCGATCCAGCGCGCCGTTGAGCGACTCGAGCGCGCGGCTCTCATACTTCGACGGGTTGGTGCGATACGCGGCCAAGGAGAGCGCGTTGTCGGCGGTGGCGGTCGCGACGCCACACGCCACCAGCATGAGATTACGACCGAACATGAACGTCTCGAGTTTCTGAGAACGCGACATCTCGTGTGGAAACGCAGCCCGCATGCAACAAACGAAGGTTGGGGGTGAGGGGGAATGGGGGGGGGACGCGGTTTTCAGGGTAAGGTGCGGGATAGAAAGCTGGGCTGCAGCTAGGAGCAACATGTTCAAGCTTCCGGGGCACCTTATTCCAAAACACTACTTGACAATAAGTGATTAGGGGGCCAAGGCCAAGGGCTGGTGTTCCGTCTCCATAGTGGGTAACATTGAAGGGCTGCTGAGGGCTATTTGGAGAGGCTCAGGCGCGACTTACCGCGGTCCTGGGCCTTGTAGACTCCATATTGATTCGTTGGTGCCTGCGGCGGCGGCACTCCGAGTGCAGGGAACATCACGAGGGTTAACGAGGGTGAGGCCGACCCGCGGTAGCCGAGGCGTTCGAGCGCGCATCGCCGAGCGCGTCGAGCTCCCGTTGCTCCGCGCGGATGACTCGGCGCACTAAGGCATCCCAGGTCTCACCCTCCATCGAGCACAGCAGCTCTAGGACCTCAAGACCTGCTCCAGAACTCGCTTTCGACGATGATGCGGCCGCAGACGACGCAGCGGCTCCAGAGGTACTTGACGCCGTTGGGTTGAGCGCGTAGAAGTTGACAAGGCCGCGCAAGAGCGTCGTGATCGTGATGGCCTCATCGAAGGTGTCCTGTACTCGATGGGTACTTCCTGACACACGCGAATGACGGGCGCGGCGTGGCCGAAGCCGTCTCCAAATGTGATGGTGCACTGCTCCCGTGATACGGTCTTTGGCATCGGCCCATGTGTGAGTTTCAGGTTCACGCGAACGATTGGGCTTATGTTCAAGGGAGGCACGTGGGGCAATCAGGGCAGCACGCACTGGTCCTTGGCGGTCTTGACGTTCACGCCGGCGGCCCGAAGGCGAGCGCCGAGCGCGTCTAGGCCGGGTCGGCAGTGGACCGCCCATGGCGACCCAGGCGCCAGCCGGCACGAGCAGCCGAACGTCCCTGTCGTTTCTCCGCCTCTCATCTTGCCCTCGTGTGTGTGTGCACGCATCGCATCAGCCGTGCGGCATGCATCCTCCGCCCGCTCGAGCGCTGCCGCCGCGCGCCGCCGCCGCTCCTGCCTGCAGCGCTGCAGCTATATGGCCACGCCGTGGCGTCATCATTATGAGGCAGCCGTAGATGTTCCGGTCGCCCCAAGAGGCGTCTGCCACCGCGTGGATGCCCGTTGTTGAGTCCACCGAGGGGTAGTCCGGACTGGTGTTTAGAACGAACAGGGTCACGAACACTCTCCGTCGTCTCTCCGGTGAGAATCCTCCGGTGTACCTCGCCAGAGCTCCCGTGTAGGCGTGTACCTCGCCAGATCTCCCGTAGGAATCCGCCGGTATCTCGCCGGAGCTCACCGCGTCTACCGGTCTCTAGGTATGGTTCCGTTAGCCTGCTAAAGGACCCACACCGGGGGGAATGACCCCACACTACCGCTCGCAGACTCACACAATTGAAACAGCGTGAGACTTACTTTGGCAGCGCCTCGCCGGTGACCGCCAGGAAACTTGCAGCGATCACGTCTGCAGCCAGCACCGCCGCTGCCGGCTCCACTGCCGCTGACTCCGATGCCGGCTCTAACGCCGGCTCCAACGCCGCCTGCGGTGGAGGCGGCGGAGGCAACGGCAGTGGAGGCGGCGGCGACGGCGGTGGCGGCGAAGGCGGCGCCGCCGCCAGGAGCACCGGCGCGGCAGAAGGCGCTGCTGCCGCTACCTGTGCCGCCGCCACCTGCGCCGCCACTTGTGCTGCCACCTGTGCCGCCGGTGCTGCTGCTACCAGTGCTCCAACTGATTCCTCAGCCTCCTCCTCCACCAAGGGCACCAGCGGTGGCGCCGCTGGCAGCGGCGGCGGCGGCGGCGGCTTCGGTGGCGGTGGCAGCGGCGGCGGCAGCGCCTCTCCTGTCACTGCCAGGAAACTTGCAGAGATCGCCTCTGCCACCGCTGTGGCCGCCGTCGGCACTGCCTCGGCCGCCACTGCATGCACTTTTGCCGTGGCAGCGGCCGCTGCCGCCTCGGCAGCCGCCTTCGCCTCCTCCTCAGCAGCTGCCTCCTCAGCAGCAGCTGCCTTCGCCGCCGCCTTCGCCTCCGCCTCAGCCGCTGCCTCGGCCGCGTCCGCCTCTGCCTCGGCCGCGGCCGCAGCCTCCTCCGCCGCTGCTGCTTCCTCTTCGGCGAGTGCAGCCGCCGCCCGCGCCTGCGCGAGCTCCTTCTCAGCTGCTGCCACTTGTTCCACCGGTGCTGCTACTACCGCGGCAGCCGGCGCGGGCGCGGCAGAAGGCGCTGCTGCTGCCACCTGTGCCGCCGCCACCTGCGCCGCCACTTGTGCTGCCACCTGTGCCGCCGGTGCTGCTGCTACAGTTGCTGCAACTGCTGCCTTACCCTCCTCCTCCTCCGCCAACGGCGGCGGCGGCGGCGGCGGCGGCGGCGGCGGCAGCGCCTCTCCTGTCACTGCCAGGAAACTTGCTGCGATCGCCTCTGTCGCCACCGCCTCCGCGGCGGACGCCGCAGGAGGCTCCTCGGCCTGCGGCTGCGCTACCGCCGCGCGTGCCACCGCTGCGCGCGCCACCGCCGTGCGCGCCTCCGCCGCCTCGTGCTCCGCCCTGGTCGCGGCCAGCTTGGCTTTCGCCTCGACCGCCGCAGCACGCGCCTTGATGGCGGCCTGTCGCTTCGCCACAGGCACAGAACTCAAGGGTGGCACCGGTCGCTGAACTTGGGATGGCGTTGACGGCTCCCTCGAGGGCATGCCCAAGTGGACAGTATTCCTGATCAAATCGTCCGTCAGTGTTGAGGTAATCCCAACTCGATCCTCTTCTGGTGTCACCATGCCACTATCTCGACGAGATTGACGGGTTGATGGCCGCGAGGGCATGCCCAAGTTGACAGAGAAACTGATCAAATCGTCTGTCAGCGTTGAGGCAACCCTCTGTCGATCCTCTTGTGGCGTCAACGGCGGAGGCTGCTGCGTTCCATTCGCGGCGAAGTAGTGCGCTGCCGGCCCTTGAGCGAGGCGCTGCGCCATCTCGAAGCCCTCTCCAAGCCCACGCCATCTCGAGCTCCCTCTCGAATTCGCATCCCGAACAAGGCGCGGGACCTGGACCGGTTCCAGCGGAGCAAGGTTGGTTGGTGGTAATAATGGAAGGCGGCCTGCGGACCTCGACATATGCATTGACGGCGTATGAGTGCGCTTGAAGCCAGCAAGCAGCCCGTCGGAAAGGCGCGCAAGCGCAGCCATCAGATCGGGATCCGTGCTCTGCTCGACCGTCGACTGCAATGGTGCTGAGTCTCGCGGCCGTGGCCCTCCCCAGCGCTCGGTCTCTTTCTCGTAGGCAGGCACGGACAGCTGCCGCGGAGGCAGAGCTGGTGCAACAGGCCGCAGGCAGTATGAGGAGTTGGTGAGGCGTGAGCCGCTCGAGCTACTGAGGTTGCGAGAGCTAGTGAAATTGCGAGGGTTCATGCTGCCACGGGGCCATGCGAATTCCATCTCGGGCTCCTTCCCTTCTTGCATCCTGCGCTCCATGAGCTCGAGCATTCGCTCCGACTGCGCCAACGACACGACCGGGGCCGCTCCAAGTCTGTGGATGCCGTCATCAATAAGAGGACGGGGCGATGCGAGCACTTCGTTGAGCATCTGGCTCATGGTCCGACGTCGCTGCTCGGTTTCAATTTGCCCTCGCATCCGAGCTTGGCGCCGTGCGTCGTCTGCCGCACGGCGGCGCTCGTGTTCAGCCGCCAGCCGTGCTTCAAGCTCCGCCATGCGTTTCTCGTGCCCCGCCGTAGCCACTTTAACGTATTCATCATAGTCAAAGACTGGCCGCGATGGCGGTGGCTTCATCCTAAGAGGCGGCACAGGCGGTACACGCCTCAACTCTCCCAGAGGCGGCTTTGGCCGCTCCCGGCCTGCATCGAGGAGTGTGGCACATTCGCCTGTCATGAAGAGCTTGAATTCGTCGCGCATCACGGCGTCTGAGTCGTCGGCGTCGAGAACGCACCACAACGCTTTGAGCGCCTCGTCAGACATCTCGCCTTTGCCAATTCGGAGCTTTGTGCGTGTTGCATCTTGGAACTCGTCATACGTCATGAACGAGCTTCCGTCCACGTCCATCTCGGCAAACAGCTGGAACCACGACAAGGACTCCTTTGTGGCAGCAAGGTCACGAGTGCGGGTGCCTCCGATCCGGTGACGTGACTCCTCAAGCCGCTTGTTGAAGACCTTCGAGAGCGCGAGCAGCTCTTCTTCACTGTGTAAGGCAATGCTTGCAGCCTCGAGCTCGGCCCGCATGTCGCGAGTGGGAATGACCTCGAGTGCCGCCCCACGCCTTAAGAAGGCACCAAAAGCCTGACCTTTGTGGAACGCCTGGCCACCAAACTTGGGCTTGGTCTTCTTGGGCGGGTTGTAGCGCTTCAGGAACCTCGCTAGCTCATCAAAACGAAGGGCATTCGAGTCGTCCTCGTCGAGCGCGCACCAGAGAGCCTTGATGCCGTTGGCGGAAAGTTCTGACTTGCTGAGCCCCAGCTTTTGGCGGGCAACCATTTGAAACTCGTCGAAGGTGATCTCACCGCTGCCATCCTTGTCCATCTCCTGGAAGAGGCCACGCCAGGAAATATCGCTGTTGGCAAGCTTCCTTCCAACTTGGCGCGCAAGCTCGAGGCCCTCGTGGAAATACTTTGCCAGAGCATTGAGCCGTCCATCATCGGGGAGCGGCTCGCCTGCTGCTTCCAACTCACCTCTCATCACAATAGTAGGCGTGGATGCAATGGCCTCGGCCGAGGTGAGCGTGTACTGGATGCCACCTCCCCTCCCTCCGAACATTTTCTTGGCTGGCTTCGGAGGTTTGTAGCGACTTAAAAAGCGCTTGAACTCTGTGGGATGAATCGAATCGTCACTGTCCTCGTCGAGAGCGCAGTAGAGTGCCTTCAAGCCGTTCAAGGATATCACAGAGGGTTTCAACTTGAGCTTCTGCCGCGTGACCACCTCGAGCTCATCGAATGTGATGAGACCATCGCCATTTTCATCCACAGAGCTGAAGAGCTGATACCATGACACAACTCCTTGGGCCTTGGTGCCTATTGCGATACGGTATGCCAATAAGGCCTCGTGATAGCATTTTGCCAGCGCAGCGAGCGTCTCATCATCGGGCAGCACCTCGCCAGCCTCCTCGAGCTCTACTCGCATCTGGGCCGTCGGCGTACATTCGATCGCCTCGCCTGACGTGAACGCGGAAAGGGTGCCAGCAATATCTGCGCTCCCAGTGGTACCTCCCTTGCCACCAAAGCGCGTCCCAACCGTGTACTCCTTCTCACCGAGCCTCAGAAAGCGCCGAAACTCGTCAGACTTTACAGTGTTGCTGTCGTCAGCATCAATGGCGCACCACAGCGCTTTGAGCTCAACGTCAGACACCTCCGAGTGCAAGACTCTCAACTTTCGACGTGCCTGGTACTCAAACTCTTCCAGCGTAATGTTACCTGACCGGTCCGCATCCAGCTCGCAAAAGAGGTTGAACCACGAACCATCACCCTGCGCCTTGTCCAACGACGCGGTTTGCGAGCGCTTACGCGACTCTTCGAGGCGCTCATTGAACAAGCGAGAGAGGGCGACCAGCGCATCATCGACGGGTGGTGCAACACCAGCCGCCACCAGCTGGAGTCGAATTTCGCTCGTCGGCGTTGTTTCGAGTGCTTGGTTGAAAACATCATTCTCATATCCCATAAGAGTGCCTGTGCCCGATCCGCCAAACTTTGGGCCACTGTCATGGAAGAATGTTCCTCGTCTGATGAAGCGCCTGAACTCATCATTGGTCAAGGAATTGTCATCGTTGACATCAAGCGCACACCAAAGTGCGTTGATCTCGGTCTCGCTAAGTTCGCTCGGTTTCATCTTGAACTTGCTGCGCACTGCTGAAGTGAGCTCATCGAGCGTGATAATGCCGCTCCCGTCCTTGTCGAAAGTGCTGAAGACGTGGTGCCAGGACAGGTCACCCTGGTTCTTTTCGCCGATGGCCGTCCGCAACGCCTCAAGGCGATCAATAAAGATCTGGGCGAGCGCAGCGAGCCGCTCATCGTCGGGCAGCGCAACGTTTGCCGCCTCGAGCTCGGCTCGTATAACTGCCGTGGGCTTGGAAGGGATGGCCGCCATGTAGCCCACGGTCGTCGGCCCCTGATGCGGGACGAGGAGAGCGGCGCACGCGAGGCGCGCGCGCGTGCCTCTCAAGAGTGCGTGCGCTGCGCGCGTTCTGAAACCGATCCCGGAATACGTACCGGTAAACTGACCGGACGTGAACATCAAATTGTTTACCACCTAGTAAGTACGTAAGAACATGGGACGCTTCACGCTAAGCTACGCTAGCAAGCTATCGGTTGGTTCTCGGAGTCTGCGCGGATACAACAACCGGCTCTACTGGCCAAGCCGCTGAGCGAAGAGCCCGCTGGAACACGACATAGTGCTAAATTTGATAGGAATTCCTACATTGAAGCTAAGAGCTATGTCCCATGAGTTTCACCCGCGCCACACTCGCTGGGCCGCGAGCCTAGCGTCAAGCCTGGCGCGTTCGGTCCACGGCAGCGCTTGATCAGCTACTTCGAGTTCATCGAGAAAGTGGCCGAGGAAGGCGGCCTTCCACCACTGTGCGCCGATGAGATAGATGAGAGGCTGCTTGCTCTTGCGTGTCGATCCTCGCGCGGAGTTGCCACGCTCGCCTGGCTTGACGGGCAGCTTCGGTTGCCGCATCATGGCTTCTCCGAAGAGCGACGCCACACGCGAGTCGAGCTGGGCGTTGATCGACGCGACAGCGAAGCCCCCTTGCTGGTTGGCTTCGGCGCCCGTACCGTTTTGGCTTAGCAGCCGGTCAGGCAAGTATTCCTGGCCCTCGAGTGCTGCTGCGGCGGCAGGCCGCAGGGCCTCGGGCATGCCGGAGGCTGGCGTCGCGGGAACAGTTGGCGGTGTTGGCGGCGGTACTGGTGGAGCGGAGCCCCTGCACACGACGGTGGCAGCGGCAGCGGCAGCGGCAGCGGCGGCGGCGGCGGCGGCGGCAGCGTGCGCGCGCAGCAGCCGCCGTAGAAAGAGGACGATGGCCTCGAAGACGCTGTAGTGCTCTGGCGGCAGTTGCTCGACCAGGGCGAACGCTGCCGCCCTGGAGCCTGCTGCCTTCTCTGCGGCCTCGAGGAGCTGTGGCATGATCACCGATTCGGCCAACGCGTTGCACCACCTGATGAGAGTGGCGCCGTGGCATGTCAGGGGCACAGCCGGCAGTGCGCCGCCCTCATCGAGCGCGGCGACTACCGCCGCACACGCCGCCTCGTCTGACGGCTCAGTGTAGAACAGCGCGGCCAGTTGTGTGCACGCGCCGGCCGCGGCCATCGAGACCGCGGCCGCCGTGGCCGCCGAGGCCGCGGCTGCCGAGGCCGCAGCCGCAGCCCTCGCATGCTGATGTGTATCCTCCGAAGTCTCCAGCAAGGGCGCGGCCGCAGCCGCAGAGGCATCCGAAGTTGCTGTGGCAGCTGCGGCGTCCGCCGCCGCGGCCGCCTCCGTCGCGCGCCGCACCTCAGCATCGAGGACTTCGAGCAAGACGCTGAGCTCATGCGGCATCGCGCCGCCGTGTGCCGCCGCCTCGGGCGCGCGCGCAGCGTCGGGGTACCGTGGGGGCCGAATGGGCGCGCCGACGGCAGTACGGTCGAGCAGGCGGCGCCCGAGGCACGTTGCCTGCCAGCTCGCGCCCACCGTCACGTAGTAATCACGCCCGTTTTGGAGCCGTAGCAGCAGGATACTCTCGAGAGCGACTGCGCCGGGGCTCTCTGCGGCGACAGCGCCTGTCGCTTCCCTGTTCAGCTCGGCCGCGTACGGCGTCTCGACGAGTGCCGTCAGCTGCACGTGGCACACCTCGCCCGGCATGAGCAGGTTGGAGGCGGGGTGCAGATCGAGCCATTCAGGTCGATGGTGCGAATGGTCCGGCAGCGGCTCGAAGGAGAACTTGAGGGCGGTCTGCCCCGCATTCGTGAGCGTCATCGTGCGTCGCGTCGGGATGCCGTACGCGAGCTTCCCAAACTCAAACTCGGTCATGTCCAGCGCCACCGTGGGCACGCAGGAGTTTTCCCACGCGTCGAGCGAGCGTGTAATCTCCGAGCGTACACGCTCTCGAGCGGACACATCCTGCACGGCGACGTGCCACGCCAGCCGCGCCGAGACGGGCCGATGGTCAGAGGTGCGCTCATCATGCCGCACGTACTCCGAGCAGCTCACGCGCGCGCCCTGGTCTCCTTCACGCCAGAGCACGCGGTCGCACCACGCGGGTGGCCGGCGTTTCTCAGACGAGTCGAAGGAGTCGGTGCCGACGTCGTACTTGTATGTGGGCGCGAAGGTGAGGGGTGCCTCCTCAAAGCCGTCGTTGAACGCTTTCTCGTCGCGCTGCGCCTGGCCGAGCTGGTCGTGGGCGTGTAAGACCTCGTAGTCGCCCCTCTCGGCGAGAGTGCGCGCCATGTCCCCGGCAAGGTTCAGCCGATAGTTGAGGTCGCCGAACCACACAACTAGATTGTGCTCGAGGACAGTCTCCGGCAGGGGCGATTCGGGCGATTCGGGCGGGTCCGAGCCGCCGCCGCTGCGCATCGTACTGCTCGTCTGTGAACTACCGTCCGAGCCGCCGCCGCCGCCGCCGCCGCTGCCGCTGCTGCCGCCGCTGCCCCCGTGGGGCAGCCGGCTCAAGGTCCGGTCGAGGGTCGCTGCGCTGTCGAGGGGCTGTGGGAAGCTCAGGCGCAGGAGCAGCTGGGCGTACTCGAGGTTGCGTGCCTCGGTCGCGTTCGAGCCCGAGGCCATGTGCGCGCACACGAAGCACACGTTGCTCGAGTGGATACGCAGGCTCGCCGCCACGGCGCCCTTGTTGCCCACCAGGCCGAGCAGGCCGGTGCCCACGGCGCACACGCGCGGCGTGCCGCACGCCGATGCGAGCTCTTCGCGCACGTACACGAGCAGCACAATGCCCATCATCTGGCGGCAGACGAGCTGACGGAAGGCTCCGTCATACGTCACCGAACGCAGCGCCAAGCTGAGCGCACTTTCCCACAGGATCGCGCTGCCCTCGAGCGGGCCGTCGTTGCCCTTGCCCACGTTTTCGGCGTTCAGCTTCACCGCCTCCTGCAGCCCAAATGCAAAGACGGAGCAGTCGGAGATGAGCGGCTTGAGGTGGACCTGGATCGTCCGCTCCAAATCGGACGGTGGCTTCTTGCCAGCGACATTCCATGTGAACACGCGCACGCTGAGCGGCTTGCGCACAGTGTAGTCGGCTTCGCGCGCCACCATGTGCCGGCGCACCCAGCTGTCGCGGATCTCGCCGAACAATGACGGGTCATACTCGCGCTCTGCGGCGTTGAAGGCGCCACCCGACTCCGTTTCCTCAGGCCTGGTGTCCTTTCCTGACTTGTTTCGCCGAAAGAGCCTTCCAATTCTCGCGACGCTGCGTGCGGATCCATTGGAGACGGTAGTCGAGAGCGAGGAGTTGTTCGCGGCCCGGAAGTGAGGCGCCTTACCAGGTTGAATCGCGTCCGCGTCAAGGAGGCGTGCGCCTATGCACTCAGCTTCCGGCATTCTCTACCTCACGCCGATTACCAACGCAATCACGATGAGCCGTTCACGTTCACGTTCTCGAGGATAACGAGCCTTGAATGCCTCTTTTCATGCTGAAGGCATGCCATAAAGTTACGTGAAGCAACGAAACAAAGAAATATGTGTAGCGAGATTTGCTGACAACACTGCGGACGAGTCGTACAAAGGGAGACCTGGCTAAGGGGGAAAGGTCCTCTGCGGCGCAGAGCCGCTTTAAGCGGCCTGCTCGGGGATCGCCTGCATGATGTCGGAGTCACCAGTGTCGGTGATCGACAGCACCGAGGTGCGGAACAGCTTTCCGCACGCAGTGCCGAGGGTGATGTTGTTGCCGCTGTAGTGGTGCACAGCAGTCTTCGCAAGCATTGCATAGTACTCAATCTCAGACTTGCGCAGCGGCGGGCAGTTGTTGGAGATGAGGATGAGCTTAGCTGCAGAGCGCACGAGAGACAAGGGGAGGCAGGGCGTGTCAGGTAACAACTCGGGCCACGAAGGGCAAACTCGCTCGGGAAGCGCCCGAACGAGCAGGTGCAGGCGCGTGCAACGCCGATTGCTGCCTGTCTGCGCATGCGCAACTTCCACCGTCTTCATGCCTGTCCTGCTGCCGACCCCCGCCGCCTCCCGCTCGTGCCAGCAGCCCTTCTCTGGCTTGGCTGCAACATCATGATCACAGCTGCTTGCAATAGAGGGTCTGTCCCGACTGCGTCTGAACCAGCCTGGCAACTATCCGAGCGAGCTGAGTGCGCGTGCGTGCGCTGCGCGGCGTCCGAGGGTAATGCTGCGCACATTTGCCGTTGCGCAGCGATTTCAGTGTGCTCTTGTAGCCCAGCAGTGCCTTGCCCGACTTCATGACGAGGCCAAGCTTGGCGTTCACCGAGTCCATGCCTGCCTTCTTCACCTTCTGCGAGCGCGAGAGCGCGACACGGTATGGTCAGCGCGTGCAGGCACACGGTACCAGGCTGCAGGGAGGATCGGTGCGCGTGAGCGTGCCTTTTCAGCCTTGGGGGCCTCAGCCGGAGCAGGGGCGGCCTCCTTCTTGGTCGGCATTTTTGCTAGGCGACGTAAGCTAGGACGCTTTCTGTGGGGAAAAACGTGAAAGCGTAACCACCGACCTGGGAAACGCACTTTTCACGTGAACAGAAACTCACGGAGATTGGAGGGAAAGGCGCTTTTGCCTGCCAGCCGCTCACCCCAGCCGGATGAGCCCCTGGGCGTCGCACGCTGCGGCAAGCAGAGGCATGCACGGCTCGGCCAGCTGCACGCAGCGCTGCTCAGCGAGGGTAAGAAGCCGTCGTATCCGTCGCCGGAGCGCCGGAGCGCCGAGCGTCGCCGGCCGGTGCTGGCAGATGACGCTCACGGCGGCCCAGCCCAGGTACTCGACCTCACACCCCGCGAGCAGCGTCGACGCACAGCGCCCGTGTGGCGCCAACTGTACGGCGCGCCGCTGGTGCGTGCGCGCGACGCGGCTGCCGTAGAGCACGCATGCCTCGAGGGCGCGCGCAAGGGCGTCGGGCGCCGCGTCCTGCTGGCTGAGGTGCGAGGATAGCAGCGCGTGCAGAAAGGCGTGGAAGATGTTCCGTCGCACCACTAGTCCCGAGTTGAGCTGTGGGTCGACAAACGCACGATGGAGTTTCGGCTTGAGCCCCTTGCATGCAAGTGCGAGCCAACGCGCGAGCGAGACCGATCCGCGGCGCGGCCGGTGCTCGCGCGCCGCGAGCAGCCGCGCCTTGCCAAGGTACGGGCGCGCCTCACACGTCTCCACGTCGATCAGCCAGCCGCACCACGGGAAAAAGCGGCGGCCTTGCGCGTCGGTGCACATGCCAGGAGGAAGCACGTGCACATCGTCGGCGTCGGCGTCGGCGCCGGCGTTGGTTGTGGCGTCGGCGTTGGTGGTGTCGACGATGGCATCGACGGTGGCGTCCATGGCGAGCGTAGCACCAGTGGAGGGGCGTGCGGTAGCAGGGTAGGTCCGCCCCTTGGACGGGTTGATGACAGAGCCGAAGGAGGACAATTGGTGCTCGAGGGAGGCGAGCAGGTTGGCTGGCTCTGGCAGCGGCATCGACGAGGGGTGCGCAGCGGTTGGGGTCGCGTCAAGGGTCTGCACGTGCAGAGTGTCGTCGATCAGCCTGAGTTGCAGTTGCAATGCATGCGGCTCGGCCGTTGGCGGAGCCGCCGGTGCCGCCCGTACCCGCACCGCCGTGCCCAGCGGTCCTTGGCGATCGCTATCCAAGGCCGCGCGATGCGGCAGGTAGCGTGCGAGTATCGCGTGTTCATACGCGCCGTAATGCAAGGAGCAGAAGAGGGAGGAGAGCACTGAGCCTTGGGGCACCCCCATGCGCTGCACAAGGAATTGGCCGTCGAGCGCCACCACGTTGCAGAACACGTGCTCACGCATCTGTGCGAGTGCCAGCCGCGACGCCTGCGGACGCACGGTCGCGCCCTCGATGAAGAGCGCGCCGTGCGCTGCGCCGCTCGCCGCGAGGCGCGCGGCGGCCGCCAGTGGGTCGGCGACGAGCCGGCCTCCGCACACCTCGGTGAGCGTACGAGCGACGAGCCCTCCAGCCGACGGCCGGTACACACGGAAGCTTCGAGGGATGAGCACACGAGGGGGTGGGGGCGGCGCCGGCGCACGCGCTGCCGATCGACTCACGAGAGCGCCGCCCGTCGCCGTCGCCGCCGCCGCCGTCGTCGCGGGCACCGCTGCCATCGCTCGCCCGACGGGCGGTCCTGCAGTCGTGGTGAGCAGTAGCCTGAGCGCAAATTGGATCGCTTGGAAGAGTCGCGGCTGAGCGATCGTGTCGAAGCAGCCGGTGAGATCCGTCGACGAGAAGCGCAGCAGCGCGTCAGGTGCCAGGTGACGGCGCTCCGCGACGAAGTGGCGCCAGCGCACATGCACCTCCGACAGGCCCAGCAAGGAGGTGGCGAGCGCACTGGGCAGCCGGCGGCGCAGCGAGCTCAACAGAGGCAGCAGGTGCGCGAGCGCCGTGTTCACTGGCTCATGGAGGGCACCGCGAGCCGCGAGCGTGGGCGCGCCGTCGGCCTCCCTGGCGTCCTGGCGCCATCGCTTGGGCAGACGCACCGCACGACTCAGGTTATGGATTGTACGGAAGTCGCCCCGCCCCTTAGGAAGCAATTGGAGAGTCGCACACCCACTCGAGCGTTCAGGGTCCGTGAGGAGGCGGAAGGCCTCAGGGGCCGACAACGGGTAGAGTGAGGCACGGCGCACCTTGCGGCACGCGCGCCGGAAGGCCCGCCGCCAAATGCCTCGTGGCCACGGACTGTACGAGAGGGCATCAGCGTACCGCTGCGGCGACTTACAGACGAACGTTCGTCGCAGGCTGGGAAGCAGTAAACGGAGGACCAACCACTGTCCCAAGCTGCGCAACCGCCGGCGAGCACAGGCGGCGTGGCGCGCCCCCTTGCCGCGGCTGCCCTTGAAAGCGATGCCTAGCGACCGGCGCGAGGCGCGCGGCATGCGCATGGCTTTGGTAGGCGCTTGCATCCCGGCTTCTGTGGCCGTGAGCGGCTGGGCGACCGGCTTAACGGAGTGGTGGAGCTTGGAGCGCTTGTGATCGAGATCACGGTCGAGATCGGCAGGCTCGCTCTGAGACGCCGCCGCGGCTGCCGAGCGCTTGCGCTTCCTCTCCTTCCCCCTGCTCGTCGCTGGCACTCGTACGACGGATGGATGCTCGTGCTCAACAGAGGGGCGACGGCGCCCACGACAGCGCTTCCGTCCTCGGTCGGGGGCAGCGAGGGCGCCATTCGGAGCTGCGGATGCTGGGTGCTCCGTCGTGTGCAAACGCTCGGTGAGCTGCGCGGGGAGGCTCATGCGCCGCTCGCGCACCCCTGACGCCAAAGTGCCCGTGTGCGCGGCGGCGGCAAGCAGCGCACGCACATTGTGACTCGATCCGAGCAGTTGGGTTGGGATGACCGCAGCGCCGACGGCCCATGTGAAGTTGTGGACGTGCGCCCAGGTGACGGCGGAGACCGCGGCGGCGGGCGGGTGGGGCGGGAGGTGCGCGCACAGCAACTTGTGGTACGATGTGCGTCGGTGCCGCCGCACAAGCGACCGGATGAGTACTCGCATCTGGCGTCGTGTTGGTACGATGACTGCGCAGCGACGCGGGGGCACGGGTTCCGGGAATGGATGTGGTGGTGGCTGCGGCAGTGGCAGCGGCGGCACGGGAACGGCCGCCGCAATCGGCGCGGGCTCCGGAGAGTCCATCAAGAGGTCGTCGGTGGCCTCGGCAGCTTTCCTGGCGAGGGCTGTGGCCTCGGCGGCTGCCTGGGCCGCAGCGCGTTGTCGCGTGGCCTTGCGCCGCCGCCAGCTGCTAAGACGAGGGCGCTTGTTGCTAGAAATATCGTGAGGAACGTCCATGTGCCCACTTTCGTCTTCATCTTTGGGCGGTGGCGGCGGCGGCAAACCGCGCACCCTTGGAACCGGACACGCTGGCAGGTTTGCGCTCTTTGCTGAAGTACGTAGAGGTGGCGGTCCGCTGAACTGGAAGACGCAGTTGTTGGGCAGGGGCCATAGCATGGTTTGGCTGAGCAGATGACGCACGGTGCCCTCACCAATCCGATGAGCAAGCATAGACATGCTCGCGCTGAGGGCCTGTGGACAGCGGCCCTCGATGACGTCAGATGATGCTGGCCCGCCCGTGTCGATGACGGGCGGAGGCACGCCGTCGCTTCGCTTTAGGACGAGTGTCCGTTGAAGCAGCGACAGGTAGTCCTTAGGGTCGTGCGGGTAGGACATGAGCCGTCGAGCGCGCGCGCGCGCGCCGCGCGAACGCGGCCGACGCGCGACATAGAAATCGATGTGCTGTGAACCTGACTGTTTCCGCGTCTTCGACCCGGGAAGAAGAGACGTCTCTCAGGCGCGCTCACAGGCCGCCCAACGGCGCAAGAAAGTACGTGGAAAAGTTCGGCGCCCCATCGGCAGTTTAGAAGGGCGAAGGGTCGGTGTTAATTCATGATTTGCAGCGCCGGCCTGTGCGCTGTGGGGTACTATTTGTACTCTGGGAGAGAATCGAAGCCTTTGCGAACTCGAATGCCCGTGGTACGGTAGATTCGCCCTTCTGTCCCGTGTGTGTCCCGTGTGTGTCCCGGCTCCCCCCGGTGCCTTTGAACACTCTTTGAACCGGTACCGGTGGTTTCAGAAATTGGGATCACGCCACATACGCGCGCCGCCGCGTCACACACGCGCCGCGGGAGTGTGGGTTCCGCGGCAGCCTTCATTGGCGTAGCCGGTACAGTCTCGCACAAGCCACTTCCAACGCTGCATTGTTGCTAGTTTTACTGCGGCCGTTGGTACTTTTAGCTTCCGGCGCGATCTATGCCGCCCATTTGGGCCAAATCACCGAAGAACTTGGGTGCCCTGACAAGTGAGACGCTTCGCAACTTCTTCCGCTTCAGTGGCGGCATGACGGTGATCCAGCATTTCCGTGGAATCGACCACGACCACGATGGTATACTCACTCTCGAGGATTTCATCATCGGTGTGCGGTCGATCGGCTTCGAGAACGCGACCGAGGAGGAGTGCACGTCTGTGTTCAAGTGGCTTGACGACGACGGTTCAGGTGCTGTGCCCTACCAGGAACTCGACAAAAAGCTGCGCGAGCACAGTACATCACCCCAGCAGCCAGCGTCGATCAACCGAGTCCTCGCCTTCGCCAGGCTGAAGACTAACGGCAATCTCATGGACGCGAAAAAGGGCAAAGGCTGGATGGATCGTGCGAGGACCAAGGTGGGGCGCCGCAAGTTCGAGGAGTTGATGCGCTCACAGGGCATTGATGGCGACGAGACGCTCAACTCCGTCGAAGCCTTTACGAAGCGTCAAACGCTTCGCAAGAACCGTTTGGTGACAGAAATGCTGACCATGTTTTGGGCAGTAGCTCTTTCCGTAGCCAAGCACCGGCCTCACGGGCGGCCCAACGCCGTCGATCTTAGCTTTGACGATTACTTGATCACGTACAAACAGATCTATCGTAAACTCGTCGGCGAAGACGATTACGACGAGGCGGAGGCCGAAGATAGCGCGCTCGAAGAGTTCTTCAGAGACGCGGGTGGGATGGGCTTCATGTCGCAGCACGCTTTCGTGGGCGGCATCTTCGAGGTCGCTGATCTCTACGTCGAATCACTCGAAGCCGAAGATTACGCTAACTTCTTGAACGATCTCCTCATGGAAATCGCGCCCGCCATCGCCAAGGCAAGCGGCATTCCACCGATCGATTTGAAGAGGGACAAGGAAGCCCTGCTGCGTGTCGCGAGCGATGCAGAGCAGGCTGAGGTGAGAGGCATCAGTCAGCTCGCAGGCTGGGGACTCGATGGATTGGACGGAGGCGCCGGGGGCCATAAAGAAGCAGCAGGTCAAGGTGTAAGTGGAGCAGCAGGTCAAGGCGGACGTGGTCTTGGGCATGCGGCAGATCGAGACGTGAGTGGTCTCAGCGAGGCCGAGCGCCTCGCCGAGCTCAGGCGGCGGCAGGAGGCGGGCGAGCTCACTGACGAGGAACTCGCTGAATTGCGGCGGCTCGAGCGCGTCGCCGACCTCATGCGGCGACAGGCGGCGGGCGAGCTGACTGACGAGGAACTCGCTGAAATACGGCGGCTCCAGGGGGATCTCGGCGCGGAAGGCGGCAACAACGATACAAGCGGAGAGCGCGCACAACGTGCTTCCATCGGTGTCGAGGCGATGCTTGGTCCTTGGCCCTTCCACGTACGCCATCAGCCCCGTCGACCCGGCGAGCGAAGCCCACCCCGCGATCGGCCGCATTGCGTGGGCTGCAGAGGGGAGGCTATGCTGTGCGTCGAGTGTGATAGGCACACGTTGGCTTCAAGTCCCGAGTTGGCTGACCGATTGCGACAGGCCGTCCCTCTGCTTCGACTGCCCATGCTATCGCCTCTGCCTGGGGGCAAAGACCTTTGCGGCGATGGCTATAACCCTTGCCTGTTGCCGCGATTCACCATGGCGGTCCTGCGTCCGTCGCGATCGCTACCGCCTGGTGCCCTATCCTGCGGTTACGGCTATGTTGGCTCTGTGTGTGTGGCCTCACAGGATCCCAGGATCGACCAGTACCGGCGCGCGATCAGCTCGCCACAGGCGCTCAAGGCGTACGTGGAAGGGCCACGGACTAATCACCACCGTCGCAGTGAGATACTCGGTGAGGTCATCATGAATGAAGACAGGCGCCGCGATGTGTACACGCCCTACATCGGCCCCGACGACATGATTGAAGTCGAGCACCAGGGCCGTGTGTCTGGGCGAGCGGGGCTGTCAACGACGCCGCCGCCCTTGCCGTGGTCGAGGCCGCGCACGACGCCGGCCTCGCCGCTCCTGTCACGACCGAGCACAAAGGGGGCTTCGTTGTTCCCGTCTCGTCCGGGTACGGTGTTTCCGTCACGTCCGGGTACAATGGGGACCTCGCGGTTCTTGTCACGTCCGGGCACACAGGGGGCTTCGACGTTCCCGTCACGTCCGGGTACGATGGGGACCTCGCCATCGCTTCTGTTTCATCCGGACCCCGAGCCAAGTACGCCGTGGCCCAGCCCGCCGAGCAAGACCGCGTACATGACGTCGTCCAGCATCCGTCATCTAGCTTCCTCAACCTCAATGGACACATTTGATATCGGTTCGGGGTGGACACGATAACATGAACGTTAGCACGTAGTAATGTATAGTCTGTCTCTACGCATCTGCTTTTTAGTGATACTGATAGCTCCACAATCACATGTAAAGACGAGACCTCTCTGCGAGCGGGAGAGAGGGGATGACGTCATGCTGACGTCATCGGTGAGGTGTGGGTCCTTTAGGCATGCTATCGGAACCATACTTAGACCTGTTACATCCGTCGGAGATGAGACGAGATACCGGAGGGTCCGGAGGGGATTCCTTACGGGTGAGTTGAGACTGGTCGTGACCCTGTTGAGTCTAAACCCTCTTCTCGCGACGCCTGGGGCTCAGCGGAGCCGATGCCTCCAAGGTCGCCCCTAGGCAGATTCGTGCCGGCCGGTCGTCCTCTACTCGAGGAGGCCGATCGCATGGTAGCGGTGGATGATCTCGATCCTCCTGAAGAAGCAAAAATCAAATCAGAACCAAAGGGGGTGCCGGCAAGTGCACCGCCCACAGAAGAGCTCGCCGAAGAGGCAGGCGCAAGGGGGACGTCAGCGGACGTGCTTCCAGAAGAAAGGTACGGCGAAGCTGAAGGCATCGCGTACGCTTTCAATCGCGCGGGATCACTTTTTCGGCGATTTTCTGCAGGGCTGCATATGTTAATGGCAGTCCGATACTACGAGTCTCTGCCGAGAAATTCGGAGGTCATCGAAGAAACTTCGGCAAGCGTGCCGGGGCTCGCGCACTCCCATGACCGCGCTCCGGACCTGTACAGTCCGATGGCGGTCGGAAGTGACATCTACGTCCTTCCAGGTGCAGCGGCGTCGGAACGGGACGGCGCGGCCGAGCGGTCAGCGCGTAGCGCATCTATCGCATCGACCGCGGATGACGTACGCGTAATCATGCTTCAGCAGGAGCTGCAGCTCAATAAGATGCGAGCCCAAATGGAGCTACAAGCCGCCCGTTTCGAGGAGGAGCTCAAGAGAAGAGACATGCAGTCGACGTTCGACGTGCGTCAGGCGCAGTCTTCTCGCACAAGCAGAAAAACAAGCAGAGGTGGCAGCTGCAAAACTCCTCGCGGCTCAGCAGATCCAAGACCACATGCAGAATTCCGATCTGGCCAGCATGCAAGCCATCGCAGATCGTCTCGATCAACCGCGCGAGCCGAGGCAGATCAAGGACATCTACTCGGACGCGATCGTCAAGTGCCCGATAGACAAGGGCAAGGACGAAATGCTCGAGTGGGCGATGGCCATGGCGGCTGTGTCCTCGGGCCTGTGCGAATCAGCGTCGGATATGATCGCGAGAGTTCTGGCGCGCGACGAGACGGTCATCGCGTTCGCATCGGAGCCGATCAACGTGCAGGCCGATCGCTGGCTCGCCCGTCAAATCAACACCTCGATCAAAGAGGACACGGAGGCGGGAAAGCTGTTCCACAAGGAGGCGCGTCAGGACGCGGTGCTGTGCCGCTCGGGCGTTCGGCTGCTCGACAAGGTGTACAAGACGGTCACCAAGTCCAACCCGCTCAAACTCGACATGGCCGAGCAGAAAATGGCGACGACGATCTACTTCTCGGGGGGCATGTCGCTCGACCAGACGAAGCTCGCCGCGGCGCTGTTCAAGAGCGACTATACTCGGAGCTCGGATCGCGTCGTTCGCAAGATGATCTTGCGATTTTTAAGGCCATGCTCAGGGAACTCCCGCCGATGCTGCTCGAGCCGCAATCGATGGTCGTGAGAGACTTGCTGTGGGAGATGGAGGAGTCTACAATGATCTCTGAGCCCCTCATCACCTTCGATAAGCTCGTCATCAAGATCGCCATCATGCTCAGGAACGTGCAAGGCGCGGCCAAGAAGGCGGCCAAAGAGGTGAACTCGACGGCGCTCACGTACGCCGGCGCGGCGAAGGGCAAAGGAAAAGGCAAGGGCGTAGCGAAAGGCGGCGCGCCCGCAAAAGGAAAAGGCGGCAAGGGCGCCCCGGGCAAAGGCCTGGGGGGCAAGGGCGCGACGGGGATGGCATGTGCCGTCTGCGGAAAAGCCAACGTGCTCACGAGCGCGTGCACGTGCCCGCCGTGCGTCCGCTGCAAATTCCGATTCTGCCCGGGCGCTCCGGGTGCGAGGGCCATCACGGGCCTGGGCTGCGTGTTCGACATGCCCAAGTTCCCGGAGCACAAGCTCGTCTTGCAGGCGAACGGCCCGATTCCCAAGCCCCTGTACGAGAAGGCGGCGCGCGAGTACGCCAAGTGGTGGAACGTGCCGTACGAGGCGAGCGCGACGGAAGCCTCGGCGACCGAGCTCGATGAGGCCGCGATCAGGCTCGAGGTCGAGAAGGGATTCGCCCTCGAGGGCAGCGTTTGCGAGATGGAGATCTCCTCGACGGAGCGAGGCATCCACACGATCGTGAGAGGCCACCCCGATCTCCTCGCGCTGCGCGACGTCATGTACCTCGACGCCCCGAGCAACACGCCAATGCTGCCCGGCTGCGAGACGATTCACCTCGACGACGGCGCGAACGTGATGCTCATCGCCACCAAGGGTTTGCTCAAGGCGGCGCACGCTCGAAGCTGGGCGTCGAACGGAGCGATCGCGTCGGTAGCCAAGGGGGCAAAGCTGAGCCTCGAGGGCGAAGCGTCGCTCACGATGTACCCGCTATGCGCGGGTGGCGCGCACGAGATGCTGCAGCTCCACGGGCACAAGGCCTCGGGAGCGCGGCGCAACATCGTGCCCCCCCAGCTCCTCGCCAAGTCCCTCGGCGCGACGATCAACTACCACTCGACCAAGTACGGCCCGCCGACATACGACATCTCGTTCCCGTCGGGCGTCGAGTGGCTCGTCCTCGAGTACAACGACCTGTTCTTTGCCTTCGTCACAGTGGGCAGCGACACCCTGATCCCGCGCGACTTGCTCCGGCCCAAGGAAGCCGCAGGCGAAAGCGAGATCAACGAGGCCGAGGCCAACTCGGCGGGCGCGCTCAGCTGCATCGATCCGAAGGTCTGGGCATCGAGGCTCGCGACCGGCGTCGTCGGTATCAAAAGTACCATGAAGGCCGTCAAAGGCATGGAGTCCGTGAAGGCGCTGACCAACGCCGACATCCACACCATCGAGCACGATAGGCATCGCCGGGGGCAGGTGGCCAAGCGCCAGCCCACAAACGTCGAACGCGATCCGAAGGAGCGCATCTTCACGCCCGGTAGCCGCTTCGTCTGCGACGCCTTCACATTCCCGGGCCGCGAGCAGGTCTCGCATATCCCGACCCGCGCGGGAGCAAAGGCGCCGACGTGCTGCATGGTCGCCATCGACGACGCGACGGGATACGTGTATGCGAAGACCTCGGACACGCACACGACGGACGACTGGGTCGACTTCTTCTCGCACGTGCACGCAGCCGAGGTGATGTACAACCACAAAATGCTGGCTGTCAAGCTCGACAGGGCGCCCGAGTTCGACTGCGAGCGTCTCAAACGGCGCGTCGAAAGCGAGATACACGTGCGAGTCCTCATCGGCCCTTCAGGCGAGCACGAGTGCGTCGCGCGCGCAGAGCAACTCATGGACACCACGGCGCGGGCAACCGAGGCGATGCTCCAACGGGCGAAGCGCAACCTGGGCGCGGACCCGCGGCGGTACCAAGCCCTGGCGCACAAGTACGCGCTCTACCTCCACAACCGGCGCCCGGACAAGGAAGGCGAACCCTCGCGCATGCAGCGGCATTGCGGCCGTGTGCCGGACTTCGGCGACAAGAACGGCATGGTCCCCTACGTCTTCGGCTGTCAGGTCGTCCGGCTGCGCGACGAGAACGAGCGGACCAACTGGAAGGGAGCAGGCAAGCGCGTAGCCGACGGCGTCTTCGTGGGCATCGAGCACTCGAGCTACATGGTGTACAACACGACGACAAGCAAGCTCACCTTCGAGCCGTTCATTTGGCCGCTCGACGAGCTCGAGCTGTCGCGCACAGGCATGGCGGCCGGGGCAGCGCAGCACGACGTGGCCTGCCAGATCGAGCTCTCTACGGTCGAGCCGCTCGTGCTCCTTCCGCCCAAGAGCCCTACGCGAGTGCCGACGCCCAAAGAGCCGGTCGCATCGGTCGACGCCCCCGTCGGAACGCGCGTCAAGGTATTCTGGCAAGGGGTCAAGGGTCAGCCCGAGCTCGACAAGTGGTACGAGGGCACCGTCGTGTCCATCACCGCGCTCGCCAACGGTCAGCTCCGCCACGTCATCAAGTACGACGGCTGGCCCGACGAGCACGTGCACGACCTCGTCAACGGTGGAAAGCAGTGGATGCGGCTCAACGCGATCGCGTCCCCTTCGCAGGGCCTCGAGAAAGGCAACGCGAAAGTTCCGGTGTTTTTACCGGGGGTTCCGGAGCCGTTACCGGCCCCAATCGCGGCCCCCGCGCCGAGTACCGACCAATGGACGACGATCGGGAAGGCGGGCAAGGCGGTCAAGCCAACGGGCAAGGCAGCCGCCGTGCCGGCCCAGCCCGCCAAGCCGCCAGTGCGGACGACCCGCCACTCGATCCAAAACGGCGACATCAGCGTCGCTGAACTCGCCGAGAAGGCGCTCGAGCGCGGGCAGGCGACCCCGAGCATGGCCCAGATCATCGTCGAGCACCTGATGGGGGACTTCGCGCCTGACTTGCTGCAAGGCGACACGGTCGATTCCATCCTGGAGCGCGTCGCTGACGTGCCGTACGAGCCGATCCAGTTTTCGTCCGCCGACTCCATCGACCTCGAAGCCTCGGGGACGCAGATCGAGTACGTCACCGAGGCTGGCACCAAGGCGGTCATGGATCAGCCGAAGGGCTACTCGCAGGTCATGGCCTCGCCAGATCGCGACGCGTGGCTCGAAGCGAGCCGATCTCGATGCCCGAGCTCATCGGCCAGAAGTTCGCGCAGGAGTGTGCCCCGAGCTGATCACGGCGAAGGCTCGCGACGCGTTCAAGCTCAAGCACGTCAAGGGGGGCAAGCTCAAGTCGCTCGCGGACTCGCTCCAGATGCTGCCGCTCAACCCGTCGGGCAAAGTGACGCACATCACGAAGGAGGTGCAAACGCTGACGGGCAATCTTCAGTACTTCAAAAAAGTTTCCGCGGGCGAGCTCAACGTCGTCACGCATCGGCTCTCGTGCGTTCAGGCGAGTGCGCCGCCCGAGGCCGTCATCGTCGCCAAGGCGGCCATGATCATGGCATACGAATCGCGCTTCCGGGGCATCACATACTCTAAGTGCGACGTCGCCAAGTCTGTGAAGACGCTCGAAGGCTTTCCGCGGGAGCAGGGCATCCATGCGATGGCTGACGCCTCGTGGGGGGAGCGCAACATCTACGGCATCCTCATCATGATGAACAACGGCGTGATCGTAGCCGAAACCAAGAAGATGGGCCCGGTCGACTCCTCGGCAGAGGCCGAAGGCATCGCCACGTCCAAGTGCGCCGAGATCCTCGAAAACGTGCGCGAGATCGCCCGCGGCATGGGCATCCTTCCCGACGAGCCGACCGTGATCCGCGGCGACAACCAGTCGAGCGTGCGCGTCTCCAACGACCCGAAAGCGGCGGGTCGCCTCCGTCACGCCCAACGACGCTTTGCGACCTGCCAAGCCCGCGTAGCTCGAGGCGACGTCATCATCGTCCACGTCTCGGACGCCAACAACGCGGCGGACTTCCTGACGAAGTGGATCCCGGTGATCAAGCTCAACGCGTCGATCGCGTACGCGTCCAATGCACAAGCCAAGCTGGACTACGTGACCGCCCCGCGGCTGGCGCCTGCGCTCGAGGCGTCCATGGCCGACTTCGACCCGTACTACAGCGAGACTGAGTCGGACGTCGTCACCGAAGAGGGGGACTACGCCGACGCGGGTTGGGTAACTGGCGACGGTCCGGCCATGTGCATGTTCGACTACTTCGACGACTTCGTACGCCACTACCGCATCTACGAGACCTCGTTCGAGATGTGGTACGCATGGAATGCGGCGCAGAGCTTCTGCCTCGAGGAGTTCGAGGAGGTCGCCCCCGAAGAGAACAACGACGACGTCGGTTGAACAGGCGTCGCGCCTACCATCATCCTACCTACGGAGATCGTGCACACGGCAACTATATCGAGCTGGCCTCTCGGCCTACGCTCGAAAGCGGCGCCGGTCACGGGCTTAAATCGTGGGGGGAAACGGTTCCAGGCATCATCGAAAGGGTCAGTTGTGCCCAAGGCACCACCCTTGTGGGGGGTTCGCTGTGCCCTTAGGCACCGCCCACCACGCACCAATTCGTGCGTTCGTCCCTACCGCTCTGGTCGCTGATCGGAGCGGGCTACCTCCAGCGTGGGGGGTGCGAGCGGGAGAGAGGGGATGACGTCATGCTGACGTCATCGGTGAGGTGTGGGTCCTTTAGGCATG
>JWZX01002830.1:0-13843 GCA_001275005.1 Chrysochromulina tobinii
CGGGGCAGCGCGCGCGGCGACAGGCCATGGCGCGCACCGGTGAGCTGCGCGACGGTCTCGGCCTCCTCGTAGCCCGCTTCCGGCGGCACCATCTTGTCGCCCGGGGCGTGAGAGCCACCGCGGCCTCGGCCTCCTCGCGCGAGAAAAAGAGGCCCATCGCACCGCCGCTTGTCCGTGGCCTAAGTGTCCTGTGGTGTGCTTCACTTCCGTGTGGTGGTTACAAAAAGTTGGGAAACCTCAGGGGGGGGCGTTGCCCCCCGGAGGGGGGGCGGCCCCCCCCGGAGGGGGGGGCCACTTAGGCCACGTGTTTAGGGGCCAGCCTGTGGGGTGCTTCACTTCCGTGTGGTGGTTACAAAAAGTTGGGAAACCTCAGGTGCCCCCCGGAGGGGGGGCGGCTCCCCCCGGAGGGGGGGGCGCACTTAGGCCACGTGTTTAGGGGCCAGGGCCGGACCGACGTTTGTGGACTTCCAATTATGGCGGCCTCTTCAATGCCGTCCTGGCCGTCAACTCTGCTCACAATCAGCTTCGATGGCGATATCAACGAGCTTGGCCCTGGCTTTCAGCAGCTCGTGCCTGACTGGTCGATGTCGCAGCGCGTCGATGTCGCAGACGTCGAAACACATCTTGGCCCGCGACTAGGTGGCGCTCGTCCGGCTCGTGCTGTTCTCGGGTGGTGCAACAGCACGCATGGCATTGTGTACCTGGCGGGTGGGGGTCAATTCGAAGCCGATTATTATGTGCGTCACGCTCACTTGGGCAGCAGCCCCTGGCCAGAGGTACCTCATGGTCAGCGGAACCGCACCAACTTTTTGCACTTCGTCGAGGCGCCGGCACACTTTGAAGGGCCGCCGCTTGCGCACGGCTACCAAGGGTTTGTCGCCAACACACGCGAGGCTACGATTTGGAGGCCTTTGATCACCTTAGCTAACGTGCACGAGGCGGTGCGCGGACTGGCGTTCAATCCTTCACGCGACACAATCGGCATCTGGACTGACCACTGCTATCCACACACGCGGCGGGGGCTGATCAGCGAGCTCGTTGCGAGCAACATGCCCGTGCGCTCGTTCGGCAGGTGCCGCCACAACACAGGGCTACTCGGTACACCATCGCAACACACGATGTACAGCCGACTGGAACGGCCGGAAGACGACTGCCGTAGCAATCGGATCATAGTGGCCATCGAGAACAACAATTGTGTCGACTGGGTGTCCGGCAATCTGCTCGCGGCGCTCCGATGCGGCGCAATACCACTCCTCTATCAGATCAATGGCCTGCCCGACTATGCCTCGCTCTATGGTCCCTTTCCTCACATCAACGCCTCGCGGCTCGGATGGCAGCAGGAGGTTGAACAAGTGATGCGGAACGACTCCTATTATCACGAACTCCTTCACCGTTATAAGAAGCTGCAGCGCGCGGCCTCCGCCACCTCCGCCGCCATCTCAGCATCCGCTGGCGGCGCCACCACTCGCGCTCCATCGACGTTCATCGCGCATGGTGATAGCTCCTACCACTGTGCCTGGTACGACAAAGCGGTGCGTACGTCTTCTCAATGCCATCCAGTAATGACCTCTGATTGCCCCTAATGACCTCTGATTGCCTCCCTCATCAGATGGTGCGTACGTCTCGTCGCCGTGAAGTGAGCTGGACACGTTGTGTGTACTGCGACGGAGAGGTGTCGGCGAACGACCATGAGTGCTCCAAGGTGCATTCGGATGGGAACTGTGAGCCCGACCAGTACTTACACACCACCTGCCCACACCAGCTGCCGGGGTATGCCTCGTTCAGCGGTCGGGCCGCGGGCAGTCCGACCTTGCCTCTGCGGAGCAAGTGGCCTCTCGAGGCGACCCCTGCGCCCGACTCTCTCGGGAAGTGTGAGGGCGATTGCGATGATGACATGCAATGCGCCGGCTCGCTTTTCTGCTTTCAGAGACTCAAAAATGAGAGGGTCCCTGGCTGTGACGACCTGGGTGATGTGAAGCCTGGGTGGGACTACTGCACTGATGCGGTGCATGCAGTGGAGCAGCCGATTGAGCCATGGCGCAAATGCACCCACTGCGCGGAGTCGTGATTCATGAAAGATCGCCGCCGCGTTGACGCGGATTCGTGCCGCTCGGGTGTGAACGTTGAACAGGGAATGTTGAGGTGGTCCCCATGTTCGCGTTTACGCCGGCGCGCGATCCCGACGGCGCGCGCCGCGACCCGGACGCTTATGTGCGACCGTGTGCACTTCAATGTCAATTGACAGCTCTGTAGTCTGTTGTCCTCTTTTAACGACCTACCCAAACTGTGCTAACCTACCCTGCGTACCATTGAAGTATGATGGCCTTGTTGCGCATGGTTGATGATAAAAGGCCATGATGACATCTCGAATCTATGGTCGATGAGCGTATGAACACATGACATTGTGTGGAACTACGGTAGAATCCAAACGGATCCCCCCCTCAGACACCTCCCCACCTCCAAGCACCGTCTGGTAAGTTCCATCGTCGGAGCACTTGCGCCCCTCACCAGAGCTCTCAGCCCGTCACGGTCACGGAGCAGTCCCACGGTCCTTTCGTTTGTGGCGGCCGCGCCACCGGGTCTTCGGAGATGTTGAGAAACCGATAGCTGGCTGTGGGCAGGCCCGTGGGCGTTGGAGTCAGTGTGACCTGCACGAGCGTGCCCGAGTCGCCGTTGTCGTACCCGACGCAGCTGATCGGGCGCTTGAAGTCATTCCCCACACAGACTAACGGCGCGGCGCTGTGGTAATTGTCCATGATGGAGGCGGCCGTCACCGTAAAATAGCCGCTGCCAGGTGCCCACCCGCTGTCATCGAGGGTGGCATGGAAGGACGTGGAAGAAGAGCCTCCTTTGCGGCACTCGAGCTGCCGCATCGCGCCCGCCACAGCGCGCGCCACAGCGCGGTCGGTCCGCTCGACGGCGATGTAATAGATGGCGTCATCGGAGAGGAACGCCCTCGGGTCCGTATAGCTCCAAGTGGCACTCGTGGCGGTAAACTCGATCTTGTCGTCGTAGCCCTCGATGCCCGTAGTGGGGAAAGAGTTGAAGCCCCTGTAGGCGTAGAGCGTGTACTGGTGCCCCGCGGTGAGCCCACTCACCTAATGAGGGAGACCATCAGCATGCCATCAGAGGCAATCAGCATGCAATGAGGGAGGCAATCAGCATGCAATGAGGGATCCTCCAGTGCCCAACGGCCACTCACGTTCACACGTGCATGCATCGGTACTGGCTTCTGCCCTTCGCGCGGATCGGGCTCCAAGTCGCGGAGGACGTCGATGCGCACGGGGAGTTCCTTATTAGGGAGGCTCGCCTCAGTGCGCGCAAAACCGTGCACAGCGATCCCGTAGGTCACGTCCTGGTCGAAGCACGGGTAAGCGCAGCTACGGCTCGGGTCGGCCTCGAGACAATTACCTAATGAGGGAGATCATCAGCATGCAATCAGAGGCAATCAGCATGCGACCATACCATTCATCGAGGGAGCAATCAGCATGCAATCAGAGGCAATCAGCATGCAACCACACCATTCATCGAGGGAGCGTCTTCGAGGCTGCCAAAGGTGCGATAGTAGGTGACGAGCTCGCCTTCGTCCTCGTCGCTCAGGTGGGCTATCCAGTCGTCCTCATACACCGTCGGGTCGCTCAGGCTACGGTTCGACCCGATCCCAAGCACGGGCTCATGGTGGTTGAAGTGCCCTCCGCCCGGGCAGCTGCGCGCCCCGTACGGCGTGTTGCTCGCCCCTTTGAGCATCGGGACCCATACGAGGCCGACGCCGGTGACGAGGTGCGATTTCATCCACCGCTTGAACGCACTCGCCTGCGGCTTCGGCTGCGAGTAGTCCCACACGTCGCACCGCAGCCGGAGGCCCGAGCAGGTCTGCGCGTAGTTCTCGGGTCCGACCTCACAGCCCAAGGGCGCGGTGCTGATGCACTCGGTGTCGTTTTTGCTCTGGCAGATGGTGCTGTTTGGGCCGTTGCCGTGGCCAAAGCACGGCGCCCCGATGTTCGCTTTGCGAACGAGGTCCTCCGACACCCAAGCGCCGTGAGTCATCATCAGCGTTTGCAGGGAGAACGCCCCACAAAAGCCGCCATTGTAGTTCCATTGCTGACGCGGGTGCTCCAAGTTGGCTCGGACAAACTTGGCTGGTGGCGGATTGCACACCGCCGGAGGGGCGCAAGTCGGGTTCGGGTTAGCTGCAAGGATGAAGGCCCCGATCATCATAAATGTGGTGAGAGAGAATGAAGTCGAGCGTTGTGACGAGTTTGATAAGCAAACATCTCGTCTTTCCACAGCCCGCGGTAGCAGAAGTGCGTCCACAGCCATGGTAATAAGTGTCCTGTGGGTGCTTCCGCTTCCGTGTTGTGGTTACAAAAAGTGTGGAAACCCTCAAAGGCGGCCCCCGCCCGGAGGGGGGGGCCACTTAGGCCACGTGTTGACGTGTTTAGGGGCCGGGTGACGAGCAAACTTCTCGACATCCACAGCCCGCAGAAGCAGAAGTTACAGAAGTGCAAGCACAGGGATCAGCCCTCTTTGTCGTTTCTCGTTTGTCCTCTTCATGTCATGTTTCGGCAAAATGACTGGTTAATTTACAGAAGCTCCTCTCGTTTAGCGAAGGCCACCTTCCTGCGAATAGCAAAGCATCCATGTGCGGTTCTGTGTGCACCCGAGGCGCACATTTCGTCAAAATCCCTTGTGGTCCAAGTTTCGTCTGAATTTGTCTTCTGCCGTCGACGCATGGATGCTGTCCTCATGAACGTCGACCTGGATGGCTCGGTCCAGCTGCGCCCTGCCAAGGGCAAGGAAAAGAGCGCGGCAAAGCTGACGGGCCTCGCCGCTGCCGCCATCACCCGCCGGAATCGCCTCCCGGTCATGCGCGAGCGCTCCGACGACTCATCATCGGAGGAGGAGCAGCAGCAGCAGGCTCGCCGCAGTCCGCTCGTTGTGGAGGTGGAGCAGCGCCGCGCCGCGGCGAGGGCCTCGCACCCTGAGTTGGTGCAGCGCCGCGCGAGGACGGCATACCGCTCCGTCATCGGCAACCGTCCGGTCAGCGTCATCGTCAAGAAGCCGCTGCCTCACCCTGCTATGAGGACCACCTCCGCTGGGTCGCAAGAGGAGCCGCAGGGGCTGCATCGCGCCGCCGTGCGGCGCGCCTCGGACGAGGCGTTCGATGCGTATGCGGCGGGCACTTTGGCGATTGCGCCGTCCGGTTTGCCACTGCGCCGAACTCGAAGCGATATGAGTGCCGAGACGACTATCGAAGATCGAAAGCCGAGCGCCACCTCCTCGTACCCTGTGTCCCATCTCGAGGCGGCCGCGGTGGCGCCCTGTGCCGCCGCAACGGCTCCTCCGATCCCAGTGCTGCTGCGCCCGCTGCCCTTGACGCGCTCGGGCTGCTCAAGCCTCACAGAATTCCTCACGATCGAGTGAGGTGCATGCATTCGGCTGAGTAGGGCGGACGGCGGCGGACGAAATTGGACGCAACGGAAACGAAACTGGACGACCGGAGGAGAGCCCCGGGGGCCGAGTGACGATAACTACGTGACGGTAGACGGAGACCGTCGTCATACACCGATCAGAGCATGAATGTGCACGCCAGCGGCATGATTGCATCGCTGGTGTTCTCGCGCGCATGTAGGGCGCCAGTTGCGCCACCGGAGCGTACTAAAAAAGTATTAGTACTGAACAGTGGGTCAAGGTCATGACTAATGTATTACAGTCAGTGCTCTATTTTTGGTACTGTTACTCTAGCATGTCTGGATGGAGCAACTGCGCGGTAAAACAGCAAACCGGGTCGGGGCGACGCGCGCCCCAATTGGCGCGCCCCCCCGCGGCGCGGCGCGCGGTGTAGTAGTACCGTACACCCGGCGGCGGATGCGCGGATCACGCTTTCGCTTAGGCACGCGAGCAGCGCGCGGAGCCGGGACGAGATCCGATCGCGTTCCCGCGCGCCGCGGCCGCGGACACGTATCTTCTCGCCGGCTATGAGCTAACGGTAAGAAACATTCCGACGATACACCGCGCGTGCGGGACGCGGCGATCTCGGTCCGGGCCGACGAGAGCAGTTACGAACAGTACGCTCGCGTCAACGTTGAAGACCGTACTACGTACACAACTAATCGTACAGCCCACCCGCCGGGCGCGAGGCTGCGGCGCTGCTGGTGCCTGCGCTCACCCCGCTCGCGACGGCGCCGATGAGCTTGGCCATCTGGCGGAGCTCTTTGGGGATATCGGCCTTCTTGAGGCCCTGCCATCAGCGGTGTAATCACAGCCAATTAGCGGCTCGGGACATGAGGAGGGCGATGAGAGGGGCCTCTCACAGCGGCGCAATCCGCGCACCGATTCCTTGAGAATCTTGACGAGAGCGCCCGCATGCTTCGCGTCCGCCGCCGCCATGAACGTGACTGCGAGCCCCTTGGCGCCCGCCCGACCCGTGCGCCCGATCCGGTGAACATAGTCCTCTGCCTTATTAGGAAACTCGTAGTTAATCACGCGCTCGACGTCCTGCCGATCAGGAGCTCATCAAGAGCTCATCAAGCGGTCATCAAGCGGTCATCAAGCGCACTCAAGCGCACTCAGAGGCCCCTTACCGGTATGTCGAGGCCGCGCGCGGCAACGTCCGTCGCGATGAGCACTGGCACCACGCCGCTGCGGAATTCGGATAGCGTGCGCTCGCGCTCCGACTGGTCCTTATCCCCGTGCAGCGCGGCGCACGTGTGCTCGCGCCGTAGTGAGCGCGCGAGCGTCTCGCACGTCTTCTTCGTCGAGACGAAGACGAGGACGCGCGCCGTCGCGGGCACCAGCTGGAGCTGCCGGTGAAGGGCGGCGTCGCGTTCCGCTTCGGTGCGCACGAATAAGATCCTCTGCTCCACGGGAGATCATCGGGAGATCATTAGGAGGTCATCATGAGGTCATCAGGAGTCATCAGGAGGTCATCATGAGTCATCAGTAGGTCATCAGTAGGTCATCAGTAGGTCATCAGTAGTCATCATGAGGTCATCAGTAGGTCATCGCTCCATCCCAATCAATTTAATCAATCTCAATCAATCTCGCCCACCTGCTCGACGTCGCGGTTCGTCGCGAGGCGCTCGGCCACGGAGCCGATCGCCACCTGGCAGCGCAACGGCCGGTGCTGCAACGAGGCGGCGAGCTCGCGCACCTGCCGAAACTCCGAATGGGAGCCATTCAGGATCATCACGAGGGCTAATTAAAAGGCAATCAGCGGAGCTCGCGCACCTGCCGAAACTCCGAATGGGAGCCATTCAGGATCTTCACGAGGGCTAATTAAAAGGAAATCAGCGGAGCTCGCGCACCTGCCGAAACTCCGAATGGGGGCCATTCAGGATCATCACGAGGGCTAATTAAAAGGCAATCAGCGGTGCTCAAGCGAGCTCGCACCTCGGGCGGCCACGTGGCTGAGAAGAGGAGGGTTTGGCGGTTGGAAGGGACGATGCGCATGATGGCGTGCACGTCCTTCTCAAAGCCCATATCGAGCATCCGATCAGCCTCGTCGAGCACTGCGTAGCTCACCTGATGAGGGAGGCAATCAGAGGTCATCAGCGGCAATTAGAGGTCATCCGATCCGCCTCGTCGAGCACTGCGTAGCTCACCTGATGAGGGAGGCAATCGGGCGTCATCAGCGGCCATCAGTGCTCATCAGCGTACGTCGTCCAGTCGCGCGACTTGCAATCAGTGCTCATCAGTGCTCATCAGCGCTCATCAGCGTACGTCGTCCAGTCGCGCGACGCCTGCCTCGAGAAAGTCGAGCAGTCGGCCCGGCGTGGCGAGGAGCACATGTACCTGTGGGGAGAGGGGGGCGATGGCGCCGTGGTGAGCACTTGCATGCTCGGGGAGCGGGGCGAGGAGCACATGCACCGGTCATGGGCGGTCATGGGCGATCATCCGAGGTCATGGGAGGTCATCCGAGTTTATCAGCGTTCATCCGAGGTCATCAGTGGTCATCAGTGGCAATCATCACCCCCTCGGCCAGCCGCGAGATTTGCATCTCCCGAGGGGCCCCCCCGTACACGCAGGCGGACTCGATGCCCAAGGGTTGACCTGCGGCAATAGCACGCGCACTCAGGCGCACTCAGACGCACTCAGGCGCACTCAGGCGCACAGGGGCACTCAGGGGCACCGGGGCACTCGCGTGCAATCAGCAGGATTGAGTCCGCAATCAGTCCGCCATCAGTCGCGTACCAAAGCGGCGGCACTCGGCCGTGGTGAGCACTTGCATGCAAGGCAGGCCATCAGCATGCAATCAACGCACCAAAGCGGCGGCACTCGGCCTCGATCTGGATCGCGAGCTCAATCAGCATGCAATCAACGTACCAAAGCGGCGGCACTCGGCCTCGATCTGGATCGCGAGCTCACGGGTGGGCGCCATGATGAGCGTCGTGAGTACCGGTAAGACTAGGCCAGCCGCGTCGCGTACTATCGAGGCAAACGCGGGGAGCAGATAGGCGAGCGTCTTGCCGCTGTGGGGAGAGGGGGGCCGACGAGAACGTGCAATCAGCGGTGCAATCAGTGGTGCAATTCGCGGTGCAATCAGCGGCACTCACCTGCCGGTGCGCGAGAGGCCGACGAGATCGTGACCTCGGAGGGCGGCCGCCCACGACGACGCCTGGATCGGCGACGGCGCTGTGAATCCCGCTCCCCGCAGCGCGCCCAGCAGTGCTCGCGGCAGCGCGTCCGCATGCGCGCACGCACCAAATGAGATCAGAGGCGGCGGGCAGCCCTCGGATAAGCTCACCTGGCGAGTCGCGTGGCGAGTCGATCGCGCTGTGGTGAGCACTTGCATGCAAGGCAGGTCCTCCGCGCTGTGGTGAGCACTTGCATGCAAGGCAGGCCATCAGCATGCAATCAACGTACCTGGTTCGCCGCGCACCACGCCGCCACCTCCGCCGCCGTCGGCGCCGCCACCGGCGCAGCAGCGCTGGCGGCATGACTCTCGGCAGTGCTCGACGACGCTCCCGAGCCCGCCACGGCTGCTTCGCCTGCAGCTGCTGCTGCAGCGGCTGTGGCGGCCACAGCCGCTGCGCCGGCGGCGCTGGGTGCTGCGGGCGTCAAGTAGTAGCCGCACCCAGACGGGCCGTGGCCATGGACATAGCCCGCGAGCTCGAAGCCATCGAGCGGAGCGTCCAGTCGAATGAAGCTCGCGCCGGCCGCCGAGGCACGCTGCAGCACAATGCGCGAGTAAGCTAAATCGTCCGGAGGCGGTGCGTCCGGCTGCCGGTAGTAGCCCGCGCCGCTCGACCCGTCGCGGCTGAAGACGTAGCCTGCGACTTCGACGCCGAGCTCGCCAGCGACGAAGAGGGCGCCAGCGGCGGCGGCCTGCTTGATGACGAGGATCGAGTCTGGCGTCGAGCTGCTCTGCACCGTCGTATGCGCGGGCTGCGCAGCCGCTGCTGTCGTGGGGCGCTCCCACTGCACTGTTCCGTCCTCTCGCCAGTAGTAGGTGCCTCTTTCACTAATCTCCGCGTACCAGCCGACCGGCAGTGGGAGCTCGTCGGCTGTCTGCATGATGTGTGTGCAAACACCTTATGCAGTTGCGAATAGAGAAAGAGAAACGCGTCTTGTGAGGCTGAGGCTCAACGTCTCATTTCACGCCGTGGCCTGCTCCCCAAATGCGGCCGGAGTTCCTTTGCGAAACTGGGCGGTGTGCGTGCGTGCGTGCGCTGGCAGGAATCTCACCGCTGCCCGTCGGAGGGTGACTGCCGACAGCGCTGTCGCAACCCTCCGCCTCGCGGCGCGAGGAGCGGCACTGCCGGAGTGCCCCAGCACGATGCGCGGCTCGCGGCTCGGATCTCTGTGGCCTCTGGCCCTAGCGATGGCTGCCCACGGCCAGATGCCCGATATGCACGGCCGCCCCGTGGAGATAGGGGTGCCCGAATCGCTACAGGGCGAGCCGGTGGAGCTGCAGAAGAGGGCGATGGACGGACCGATGGTGGTCGAGGGAGAGGACGTGCCGATCCAGATCAACGCCACGAAAGCTTACGAACA
Source organism: Chrysochromulina tobinii (assembly GCA_001275005.1). NCBI lineage: Eukaryota > Haptophyta > Prymnesiales > Chrysochromulinaceae > Chrysochromulina > Chrysochromulina tobinii. Next base: position 9,997 of record JWZX01002830.1, read on the forward strand.
GCATCTTCTCATGCCGAGCGCAATGGATCATGAGAAGGTCCCCGACGAAAACGTGGCAGAGGACCAGGCGGGCCTGCTCGCGCGCCACAACCTGCAGGAGCACGAGGTGGACTGGCAAGGCACGGACGACACGCCGACCTGCCGCCAGTGGGCGCTCCAGGGCGAGTGCATCCGGAACCCGCAGTTTATGTGGGTCACGTGCTCCAAGGCGTGCGGCTCGCTGCCGTACGCCGACGCTGACCTGAACGAGTGCCCGGGCTGGGCGAACGCCGGCGAGTGCGAGAAGAACCCCGTGTTCATGTTCGAGCGCTGCAACAAGTCGTGCGTCGACTCGGCACGCGAGAGTCTCAACCGCCGAGAGGACATCCCGCGCCCCAACCCCCACCTCGCCGCCGACCTGGGCCCGCAGGAGGGCTCGCGACTGCGGACCTTTTTGCCGATCTTTTGTGGCATCGGTCTGCTGCTTGTCGGAGGCTCCGCGCTCTGCATCGCCTTCGCGCCCGCGCTCACAGCAAAGCAGGAAGCTCTTGAGGATGATCTTACACGGCTCAAGGTGCGTCGCCTCCGCCCGCCGCCTTGGCCTGCCTGCCCGCCGCCTTGGCCTGCCTGCACGCCGCCTTTGCATGCATGCACGCCGCCTTTGCATGCATGCACGCCGCCTTTGCATGCATGCACGCTCGTCGTTCGCTCTAGCGCGCGTCGTGATGAGCGCTCTCCCGCCTCCGCCGCACAGGTGCGCATCACTGATGATGCCTCTGAGGACCTGATTACCTCTAAGTACCTCTATTTGCCTCTATTTGCCTCCACACAGGTGCGCATCACTCGTCGATTTCCGAAGCTTGCGCCGGTGCTTGCCTCCTTCTCGATCACCAGAGTCGGTGTTGGCTTCATCTGCCTTTACTACATCAACGAGGCGCTCACCGTGCTGCAGGCGAGTGCCGCTGCGTGCCGTTGAGGGGATGGCATGCTGATTGCCACTGAAGGCGTCCCTCCTTGCATGCCGACGAATCCGGTGCATGCTGATTGCCACTGAAGGCGTACCTCCTTGCATGCCGACGAATCCGGTGCATGCTGATTGCCACTGATGGCGTCCCTCCTTGCATGCAGACGAATCCGGTGCTGGCCGCGTGGCTGCCGTTCGGGAGCGCCTCGGACGGCGTCTGGCAGCAGCATGTCGCCTGGGTCGATGCGACCAATCTCGGTGGTGGAGCTGCGGCGATTGTCTGCATCATCGGGCTGTATACAGTGCCGAGTGCATTCGTGATGATGGCCGACACACTCGTCGACTCCTACCTACTGCTCGAGCGCATCCTCTATGGCTTCCTCTACGGCCGTGGCCTCTACGTCAACGAACTCATGGCTAAAAAGTTCTCGTTACTCGGCTGCGTCGCGCTGCTCATCGCGTCCGCGGTCCAGGTGCGTCCACTGATGGCCACTGATGGCCTCTAATGACCTCTCAACCCGCTCCCGGCATCTGAGTGCATGCAATGGCTCCCCGCATCGCAGGCAAATGAGCGCTCGAGCTCGGGTCTCAGTGGCATGCTACTCGAGGCGCCCACCCTCTCGAATCGGCTCTCCGTCGCTCTCTTGTTTGGTCGGCTGCTCATCGCGGTGCTCTTCCTCTACGTTGGCCTCTCAGAGCTCCATCGACTGCTCTTCCAGCCGTTCACACCTTACCTGCCCGGCGATGGACATGATGTCGTGTGGCCGAAGGCTGTGGAACTAATCCTCGCGGTTCCCTTCATCCTTGGCTTCCAAACCGTCGCAGTCTCCCGCCTTCTCGCCGCCTCCCTCGTCCTCGAGGCACTCTACGCATGGTCCTGGTGAGTGCATGCTGATTGCCTGATGATGGCCTCCCGCAATGCATCATCTTTGGTCCTGGTGAGTGTGCATACGAGTTCATACGATGTGCCCCCGCTTGCCACGATGTACCCCCGCTTGCCCCGATGCGCGCCTGCGTGCCAATGAGTGCCACTGAGTGCCACTGATTGCGCCTGAGTGCCCCTGAGTGCCCATGAGTGCCCCTGAGTGCGCCTGCGCCCCCCCCCCCCGAGGACAGGTGGCGTATCCCCGGCGACGAGGGCTCGTTTGCGCACCACCGGCGCGCGATCCACTACCGGGAGCACTTCGTCACGAATGTGGCGACGGCGGGCGGACTGCTCCTTCTCCAAAAGATCGGCGCGGGCAGGTATACAGTCGATGAGCTCTTCAAGAAGAAGGACTGAGGAGATGTCACTGAGGAGACTAGATCACTGAGGAGACTAGTCTGAGGCGCGAGAGAGCGCCCTCGCGCATCAGATGCGAGCACAGAGCAGCATGGTGATGGTGCGGTTCTACAGAGATGCCTGATGGAGATGCCACGGCCACATTACATTGGGGCCGTGGTCTCGTCTCGTTTCGAAGATCGGATCGCGTCGCCTCGAGACTTGAATTGTCTTGGATAGACTTGTGAAAGAAAGTTCGCACCAAAACGAGAGAAAATGGCCCAGCAGGACCGGAGGCGGTGCTGGTGGACGGCCGCCTGTTGGCTAGCGGCGGGCATTCAAGCGGTGGGATCTCCGCCGCCGCCGCCCTCACCATCGCCTCCGCCGCCGCTCTCACCATCACAACTGTCGATACTCGACCCTCATGTAGCCGCATCCGAGCATCGATCAATGCGGCCATCCTCCTCACCACCACTGCTGCCACCACCCACACCATCGCCACCGCCACCTTCTTCACTATCATCGCCTATAATACGCTGGGTGGCAAGTCAGGAGCGAGACGCGACCGAGCTCCTCATGCTTTGCAGCGTCGTGGCCGTGGTTTCCATGGTGATGCGATGGACCTGCCGCGTCCAGCTTCCAGTGATGGACGCGTCGAAGCAGTGGCAGCTACCCATGGCCGTCATTGCTCCCGAGTATGAGCACCTGAAGGATCCGCGACCGCGCTCTATGAGAGCGTCGGGGACGATAGTGATGCCCCGAGCCCGCAGAGGCGCCACAACCGCAGGTGCAGCAAGCACCAGAGGTGGCGAGCGCGGGCCCAGACGCTGCGGAGGCGTTCCCCGGTGGGTCGATGCAGGAGAAGGCCGAGCGTCTGTTGCTGGACGCCTTGCCTTGCCTTGCCTCGGGTGCCAAGGAGGACTTGCCCGGTGGATCGGTAGACGAGAAGTCCGCAACCGAGCGTCGGGGGGTGTTTCATCCGTCAGGGGACTCGTCCCCTACGTTCCGCAGGGTGCTCAACCTCGCTCACGCGCATCGCGAGAAGGCCGAGCGCGAGTCAGCCGAAGCGGCTGCCGAGGAGGAAGCTGAATACGAGGCCGCGCGTGCGATGCAACTGAAGCGCCAGGACGATCGCCACCGGTTGGAAGCACGACGGCGCAGCAGCGAGGAGGACGTGAGGTCGAGAAGGATAGAGGCGTTGCGAACTCTCAGCGAGCGCGGGAGGCCGCTTGCTGTTGAGAGAGTCATCTCACCGCGCAGTCGCGCGCTCCGGTATCAGCAGGGGGCTGCACACGTCGGTATCACGTGATACTCCGTGTGATAAGTCATTCCGGCCACACAATTCATACCCAGCCATAAGGTGTTTTGTATCGTGGGTACAAAACCCCTCGTTTTCTCGTCTGAGAGGACCGATCGCTCGGCTAAGCGTTGTTAATGAAACACCCCACAGAGGGCAGATTGCTCCGACGAACGCACCCCGCCGTCCACCTCCCCCCGCCCTCGACATGGTGGGCACCGCCGGCCAAAAGGAGCAGGCCGCAACGCGCCCGGCGTACCGGCGAGCGGCGAGTTGAGGCTTACTCCACTTGGAGCGACGAGCGCACGACGCGGCATCACCTTCCCTCGGCCTCGCCTCGAAGCGC
>JWZX01002831.1:0-22474 GCA_001275005.1 Chrysochromulina tobinii
GGCGGCGGCGGCGAGGTGGGCGCGGAGGCACTCTCGAAGCGCGCAGCCAAGCGCCAACGAAAACGAGAGCTCGCGGAGGCGGCGGCGATCGCTGCGCAGCCGATCGCATCCGGCTTTGGGCACAGGCTACTCGTGCAGATGGGGTGGGGCGGCACGGGTACCCCCCTGCAAGAGGGCGGCATCGCCAGCCCCGTCGCTGCTGTAGGCTACGGCGGTGGCGGTGGCGGCACCGCGGCGCTGGCGGCGGCGGGGGGCGGTGGGAAGCATCGGGGGTTGGGGCTGGGTGCCGAGGCCGAGGGCGCTCTCGAGGTGCTGTCGACGGCCGAGGTGGAGGCGGCCGATTCCCACAGGGCGCTTTCCCGCAATGAATTCCCACAGGGCGCTCTCGATGTGGAGGCGACCGAGGCGGCCGATGGTCACGGCGGGAGCAGCAACAGCAAGCGCCAGCGCCGGCAGAAGGAGCCGACGGCGGCCATCACGACACGCATCCCCGCCGCCGAGGCCGTGGACGATCCGTGGCTCGCGATGCCGCGGATGTGGCGCGTCGAGCTGCGGATGGCGACGCCGAGCGACGAGATCGACGTGCGGAGGGCGCTCGAGAAGACGCGCGGCGTCGCCGAGGTGCTCCGCGCTGAGCCGGTCGATTAAAGGAGAAGGAATAAAATTGCAACTTCTTTGAGAAAGGGTCAGTTGAATCGACACACAAGGTACCGACCAGCCACTACCACGCAACTTCTTTGCAATAGAGAATAGTTGTGGGCTGCGCACGGATTGACTCTTATAGCGTGATTTTCCCCGCGGGGCTTGTTTGTCTTTTGGGTGAAGCTCCAGGATCATTACATGTAGGCTCCCCCAGTGCCCCCCCCGGAGTCTGCAGTGGACCTTCGTGCACGTTTCAAAGTGCAGTTTCCGAGTTTCAGAGCTGACCTTTTCGCGAACTCGAAGTTCCTCGCATTTGGTTGCTTGTGGCTTGGTCTCAAAGGATGGAGGCGGTTGTGCTGCCCTGGAACGTGGCGACCCCACCGAAGCAGCGACGACTAGGGCATCGAAGATGCCGCCCCTATGTGCCTTGCATCGACGCTCATGCCGTCTCGTTTGGTGAACGGCAGCGGCAATGCCAGCAAGATCTTGAGGAGGCCATCCAGAATTCACAAGCGGTACGTGAGCAGACCAAACCTATAACAAGGGCGTGTAAGGAGGGCGTGGGACGCCAGACGCTGGTACCAGCGCAGAAGCTATCGACCCGTCGGTGGTGCCAACACTGGGTGACCACACTAGAGGCCGCCGTGAGCGACGGCATAGAAGTTGACCTGCCAGATAGCTTGCTGCTCTCAGGAGTGCAGCGCATACTCGAGATCGAGAGGCTAGCAAAGCAAGCAAGAGCGGACACAGGGCATGTGCTAAGCAAAACCCTAACCATTCAACTCGCTCCAGACGACAAGGTCGGCATGACCGTGAACGACTTCAACGAGGTGGTCGCGGTGGATCCCTTATCGCCGGCGGCCAAGGCGGGCGTCGACGCCGGCGACCTGATCCTCTCAGTCGATGAAGTTGAGTGCACAGAGGGTGTCACCGTGGCCAAGTTGTGGATGGATGGTGCTTGCCGTCCCGTCCGCAAGCTTCGCATCACCCGGGTTTCCAGGCCTACACCCGCACCGCCGTTGGCTCGATGGCTGTGCCGATGGCTGTGCCGTCGGATGTTATGCACAGAGCCGCTCGCGCCAGTGAGACCCCCGCCGCACCAATCGAAGGTTAGCTGCCCTAACCTCCAAGACATTGAGGAAAAGGCTGAGGGAGAGGCCTGCAAACCACTTCAGTTCCCCGGGGCGGCGCTTTGGTAGAGACTAGAGTCGGGGCTGCTTTTGTAATTTACCCTGCCGTTACCAAACTGGGAAGATGAAGATGATGAGAGTGGAAACTAAATGAAAAAACGCAGAGCGGAGTTTCGCATAACCATGCCATGTACTGCTGATTTGAAGAGCTACGGCTAGTATCCATTAGAAAAGATGAGGTCCGCGCGTGGACACGAGATACCCGTGTACAGAAACACACACTTCTCGTTTCCATCTTTAAACACTAGGTTGTCTGTTCGCTTCGTCCGATGCATTTGTCGTTAGACCGCGCCGGCTTGGCCCTTGGCGCCGGGCACGCCCTCGAGAAAGTGGTAGACGCCATGCACGGATTTTCCCATCTTCAGCGGATCCCCCCTGATATAAGGACCTCCACCTGGCGCAGGACCGCGATTCCATGCCGCCTCCGCAGCCTCGTAGGCTGCCCGGATGGAGAAGGACTTTCGATGCGCCTCCAGCTCCTTACCGATGAACTCATAGAAGCCCTTTGCAAAGGTGGCGGCGGCGGAGTCCTCGACGGGCGTCGAGTAGGCGATGACCGAGATGTGCGGGAAGCGCTGGTGGAGCGGCAAGGCGAGCGATTCGTACATCGAGCACGCATTCAGAAAGATGCACTCGAGCGAGTTCTTGATGGGCGTGAGCTTGGCGATGAGCTCGATGAACCGTTGCGAATCGAGCTCCATCGCGCGCCCGTCATCATCATCGCCAATAAAGAGCAGCTTGCCCCTCGCGCTCGCCCCCTCGCCGTGGCCCGAAAAGTGAAGGATGCGGGGCGACAGTCCCACGTCGGAGGCGCCCTTGCCAAACAGGACCTCCTCGACATCCTTCAGGCGCGCCGCCGGGCGCACATCACGCTCCGTATGATGGATTGCAAGCATAGTCTCGCGCATCTCCTTATCGAGATTGAGTTGCTGCACCCGTACCTTCTTCTTCTGATTCGGATCGCCCTCACGGTCGCGTACGGCGTACATGGGTGCGCAGTAGATGCCGAGCAGTGTGACAGTCTGCATCTCGCGCGTCGACTTCGAAGGCCGAAAGAAGGATTTCTGCAGGTGGCACAGGCATTGTGTGGGGCAATCGTTGGTATACTCAGTCGCACTCGGTCGCACTCGGTCGCACTCGGCTGCCGTCAGCGGTCGCACTCGCCTGCAGTAAATCGCGCAGGAGCACGCGCTCGTACGGATCGGCATGCAACATGCTCAGGAGGATCTCTCGCGCGCTCTCGCTCAGCTGCGACGCGTCCAGCCGCTGCTTGACGATCCCATCGACGATTTTGGCCTGTGTTTCCCACTCAGTGTCACGCACGCCGCCGAGCATCTCGACGGAATCGCCGCTGGAGTCGACTGTCCAAATTAGGAAACAAGGGCACGGCACAATCCGGGGTCTTTGGGTGAGAGGGCAGCAGGTCCAGGCAGAGGGCCGAGGGAGGCGAGGGATCGAGACCCGGTCATTCACAGAGACTCTTGCCGCCTGTGAAGAGCTCGAAGAGCACGAGGCCGCATGCCCACACGTCGACGGCACGAGTCATCATCACGGGCTTGTTGTTCTGCCTCGCGTAGGCCACTTCGGGGGAGACGTACTCGGGCGTGTAGTTGGGCATAGAATGCTCCGTGTTCTCTTCGACGACTGAGTCGTAGTCGATCAGCCGGATTTGATCGGCGATCCGCAGAAAGTGCTGTAGCTTGATGTCCGTGTGCACTTTCATACAGTTCTCATGTAGGGCGTTCACACACTGGAGCAGCTGCCACGCATCCGCGCGCTGGTACATGCCGTGCTCGTCGTTCTTGCGAACCTTTGAGATGCTCTCCCCCTTCTCGAGGACGAGCACTCGCTTCCCCTGATGAGGTGGCTCATTGCATATGAAGTGGTCGAGCAACTGCGGCGCCGTCGATGGCGACTTCTTGTTGAGATCTTCCAGCGTCTTCACCTCGAGCTCGCCCATGGCGAGGCTTTCAGTCACCTTCACGGCGACGGCCTTGCCGGTCACCAAGTCGTCGGCGATCGCCACGCGCTTCGCATTCGTCACATACTTGGTCAATAAATAAGTGTCCTTGAACAGCGTACCCGTGCTCACGGCGCCCGGCGCGCGTCGTAGCGCGTCCTGCACCTCGCGCAGGTCGTCGAGCCAATCAATCTTGTCGCGTCCCTGGCGCAGGAGTATCTGCGCCACTCTCGATTCCGGCCCGGGCACTTCGAGGTGCGTGTGTTTGAGGATGATGAGGCACACCTCGCGATGGTGCTGGGACGGTCCGGCGAACAGGGCAGTGAGTGGCCACCCGAGGCAATCCGTGGCACGGCACTCGGGGGCTCATAGGCAATCGGTGGCTCTGAGCGAGCATGCAAGAGCAATCACCTTCGACGGCCCGGCGAAGATGGCCGCCTCGAGCGCGTTCAGGCACAGGCGCGATTCGCCGTCGGAAGAGGCCGACGGGAGGTCCTCGAAGGAGGATGCATGCTGGCTCGAGACCGAGCGTGAGAGCGAGAGCGGCAGCGGCTCAGCGATGCTTCCGAGGCTCTCGTGCCCCGAGCTCGACCTGCGTCTGCTCTTGCTGAAGCTCTGATCGCGTCGCGGCATGGTCGACTCTCCCTCGCCCTCCGGGGCCACCGACTTGACTGTCTGATCGTCGGGGTCGAGGTTAAGGATCACCCGCTGCTTCTCAATGTCGCTCTCCTGAAGGCACCAGCATCGGCAATCCGTGTTCATCAGTCGCAATCCACGGCAATCCGTGCCCAATCAGTCGCAATCCGCGGCAATCTGTGCCCATCAGTCGCAATCCGCGGCAATCCGTGCCCATCAGTCGCAATCCGCGGCAATCTGTGCCAAGCACCTGTACGAGTTCCTTGTCGAAGAGCGTACGCACAATCGCCGTGATGCCCGCCTGGCATGCGGCCACGAGGAGGGACGCGCCATTCTTGGCGCGCGCGGCCAAGAGCGCGTCGGTCATGGGCTTATCCTCGCTGTGGAGCACCAGGCACACGCAGCGTGCGATCAGCCGATTGGATGCCTCGGCCTCCTCCTCGGAACGACTCTCTTGCTCGGGAGCGAGCATCGCGAGGGTCACTTGGGCCGCGAGCGTGCGTGCCACGCCCTCACTCAGCAGCGGCTGGTCGGTCTCCACGTCGTAGTACCACAACGGCGCGCTACGAGTGACGAAACTCGGCTCCTTCGCCTTCGCGCCCTTTGCCCGCTCCGCCCTTTCGGCCTTCGCCACGGCCTTCGCCTTGGCCTCCAGCAGCAGCGGCTCGTGCTGATCGTGCTCTGCGGCCGCGGCACGCACCGCCTTCTCGTCGGCCTCGGTCCATTTGGGCAGGAAGAGTTGGAGGGTGGGCAAGTCGCTGAAGCAGTTCGCCTCGTGCTTCTCAAAGGTGGCCATCACTGGCGCTGCGTCGGGCGCGAGCTCAGGATGGCGCACCGTCCCACGGAGCAGGAGCTGCGGGTGCAGCAGCAGCTGCGCCACGAGGAGCTCCACGAGCGTGACGCGGAACTGCCAGTCGCTCGAGCGCAGCAAATAGCATTGGTACGCCCGTTGGCAAGGAGTGAGCCCAAAATAATCTCGCCACTCGAGGATCTTTCGCAGCTCGGCACGGAGCTCGGCGAGCTTCGTCTTCGTCATGTCCTTCAGCTCGACCGTCGAGGGGAGCAGCTTCCAAATCTTGTCCAGGTCGGCGTACATCACATCCCAATGCAGCTGCGAGTGCGAGCGCTCGGCGCGCGCAGCTCTGGGATCATCCTTCAATGAGTCGCCACGGCCTACGGGCCGGCGCATGCCGCCGTCAACGCTGTCGCCAACACCGCCCGGCAGATCGCCGCCAACGCCGGCGCTGGCGCCGACGCCGACGCCGTGACTGCTGCTCCCGTCCGCGCCGCCCGGGCCCTCCGCAGCGCACCCGGGGAGCTGGAGCTTCACACCAAGCTGCTTCACACCAAACGACGAGGGACGAGCGCGTGCCGCTGGGCTGGCCGGTATGCTGGCCGGTATGCTGGGCTCCGCCTGGGCTCCACGCCACAGTGATCGCCACCGTGATCGCGGGTGGTCCTTCCAAGCCGGGCACTCGTAAGCCAGCAACTCCTCAATGTCCGCGGCTTTGGGTAACGAGTCCTGCGCGCCTTCCTTCGAGCACGAGATGACCGCAGCCGCGTGTGCCCAGAGTAAGCAGCGGATGTTCGAGTGGCCCAGCACCGCTGCGGCAATGAACCCTCCAACGAAGGCGTCGGCCGCACCAATGTTGTCCTTCACCATGTGCTTCGATCGCGGGACTACAAGGAGCTCGTCACGCTCCGCGAGCATGCCGCCAGCGCCAGCGCCCTCCTCGTCGTCTTCGCCCTCCTCGCCGCCGCCCTCTGTGATCGGGCTCGAGGCCGGGCGCGCGAGCGAGCTCATGAGGGCACGATCGAACGAGGTCTGCTGGACGAGGATCCGCTGGGGGCGCGTGGCCACTACGGCCGGGTCCGCCGCTCGTGGGTTGCCCACCACTACGGCCGTCGGATCCCACCCGACCTTCTTGGTGGCGCCAAACACTGCGCCCGTTTGGGCCCTGTGTCCGCCGCCGGCACCGGCGCCGCGCCACCGGCCGTTGCCCAGCCACGAATGGCCGCGTCGCTCGCGGAACACGTGCGCGATCGGGCAGGTGATCACGACGGCGCTCAGCTCCGCCCACTTGGAGAGGATCTCGTCGGCGGCCATCTCGGCGTCCGCGAGCGTCACAACCCGGCGGGCGACCCAGTTCAGAAGGTTGGGCGCGTCGTGCCCGTCGAGGAAGAGTATGTCGACGGATCGCGAGCCGAGGATGCGAAGTGCCGTATCGAGCGACTCAGAGCCCATGCGCAGAGGGGCCGCTCGGAAGGCGATCGTCACGCCGTGCTCATTGGCCGCCTCGATGGCTTTGAGCATCACCTCCGCACGGAGCTCGAGCTGCAGCAGCAGCAGCGGGCCCGACGGATGCGGGCCGGCATTGGGAGTGCCTGGCACCGCGCCGCTCGGCTTCTGTGCCGCCGCGAAGATGGCGCGAGCGTGCTGCAGCTCGACGAGCCCCACCTCGTAGTTCGCCTCCGGGCACGTGACGGTGTACTTGACGGTGCCTTTCCCCCGGTGGCCTACGATTTGAACGGCAGTCCCCGTGTTTATCTCCTTCTCGACCGGCACGAAGCGGCGCTCCTTGCCGTCGCGACACGCCACGCGCACGAAGCAGTTGGAGCCCAAGCCGCCGCCGCCGCCGCCGCCGCCGCCGTCCGCTCCACCAAGATTCCACTCGTCGAACTCCTGCTGCGTGATCTGGACGTTCTTCTCGGTGCTCGAGTCGAAACGCTCCCCAAGCACCTCCGCGAGCTTTGGGTGCTCGAGCAGTTGCCCCTTGCCCTCTACGTCGACCATCTTCCACTCGAGGCCGCGCGTGGCGGCGCGAGCGGCGGCGGCGGCGCCCTCCTCGGTGGCGCCACCGCGCACGGAGGCCGAGTGCACCGTGTTGCGCCGCAGCTCCTGCTTGAGGGAGTAGCCGAGGTCGTCGTTTCCCACGCGGCCCACGAGCGCCGTCTTCACGCCTAGGCGCGCGATCGCGACCGCCTCGTTCATCCCCTTGCCGCCGGGCTGGTGCGAGAGCGATCCAAAGTCGCTCGAGTCCAGAGTTGGCCACTCGCCCATCGCGCGCGCCTTGATGTCCATGTTGATCGAGCCGAAGACCACCACGTCGATGTCCTCGATCTTCACATCGATGGCCTCTTCGGGCACGCTGTAGTCGGTGGCGGCGCTGCTGCCGCTGTCCATGCGATGCATTTCGGCTTCCGACCTGCCACTTGACCGACTCGACCAGCGCGAGATCGGGAGTGCGCGCGTGGCTTTCTTGAAGGATGGGCGCCGCGCGATCGAGAGTGCGCGTGTGACCCGCTGGGAGGATGGGCTGGAGCCACTTGTGTCGCTCGGGCCGGCCTCTGCAAGCGTCAAATAAGGCCTCTCTGGCGTCTCGTCAACCTCCGTGTTCGCCATCATAGCTGCTGCACTGGGCGCTGGCCGCTCCTCCACGATCAGCCGCGAGCATGTGAGCAGCGGCACGACCCACTGCACGAAGCCGAGGAACCACCGGTCAAGCAGCGCTCCAATCCCCGTCGTTGTGGCCAGTCCGGTGAGCGCCCCAACTCGTCTCGACAGCTGCTGCCAGAGCGACGTCATCGTACACGCAGAAGTGTATAGACTTGACTTGACTTGACAGAAGTTCAGTGCTGCTGCTGTGAAACACACGACGCGCACACTCTCCGGACCCCCAAGCACGAGGGCCTCTATCGCTATGGACGGAGGTGTGGCCGACACAACCTGGTTACACAGGCCGTTAATCGGCAGAAGGTGGGGGCGAGGCAACCACCTCACCACCAAAGAGTAATCTGATAGTACGGACCGCTGTTCGCGGCAGCGGCCGCTGCGGCAGCGCGGACGCGCGAGCGCCTCGGTGCCGGTACGCCTGCTAGCAGCAGTGTAACCTTTTTCTCATACGCCGCGCGTGCAGCCTCCTGCAGCCGCGAGCGTCCCGCTGCCACGGCCGCGCGCCTTGCGTGCGGCGGTGGTGGCAGTGGCGGAGGCGTCGGTTGTGGTGGTGGAGCCAGCTGTGGTAGTGGTGGCGCGGGCGGTGGCTGGGATAGCAGCGGTGGTGGCAGTGGCGGTGTCGTCGGTGGTGGTGGCGCCAGCGGTGGTGGTGGTGGCGGGGCAGATGGGTATCCTAGGCCCGGTTGGTAAGATACGGCACTCCTGAACACGAACGGTGGTGTCGGCATCGGTGGTTGTGGCATCGGTGGTGGTGGTGGCTTCGACGGTGGTGCGGGCATCGACGGTGGCGGCGGTGAATCCATCAGGAGATCCTCTGTGTGCTCTTCTGGCCACTGGATGTTGTGAGCGCTGGGCGGTACGTGCTGCAGAAGAGGTTCTGGGGTTGGCATGGACAGTGGCGGTGTCGGTGGCGGTGGTGTCGACGGCGGTGGTGGAAGTGGCGGCGACGAGTGGGTGGCGGAAGCAGCATCGTTCTGCTGCTGCTGGAAAACGTTCTGCTGCTGCTGGAAAAGGAATTGCCGGAACTGCTGGAGGTTGCGCGGAAGCGTGCCAGACGGAGTCGGCAGAGCTTCGTGTTGGTTGGCGCCAGCCAGGCCCGGCGGCATGTTGATCGTCGCGAAGGAGCTCGTGCCAGCAGGCATGCTCGAGGCAAGAGCGGTAGCACTAGGAGGGTCCCAGCCGCGCGGGGAAATGCCAAACGGGGTCGATGGAGATGCGGATTGGTTGGGGTCGGTCAGGCCTGACGGTGGGAGCGGGTTGGTGCGGGTGCCCGGAGAGAAGGCGGTGAATTGGTCGAGCGGCGGCATGGCGTGGGCGGCGGAGTGTCGGGGACACGTGGACAGGGTCTCCCCCGTATGGGCTTCAGTTCAGTTCAGTTCAGTTGACTTGACTGAACTGAACTGAACTGAACTGAACTGACAGAAGTGGAGTCTCAAGATATGACATTTACTTTTGGGCACAAGACGTATTTTTCGGCGACACATGGCAGAAGCAGACTGCAATGAGAGCGCGGATTCGTTTCGGGTCGCGTCGAGGCTTGGGGTTCGTCAACGCGGATCATCATGTTGTATTCCCACTCGCTATGTATCGCGACCATCGTCGCGTCCCTCCTGCCCGTGGCCCGCTCGGGATGCACAGTTTCCAACATCAAGTGCTACGTTGACGACGATCAGCGTGTCCTGGCAGCCAAGCAGGCTCAAGACGGGGCGGTGACCCAAGAGTGGTGTGCGAGCTACTGTCACGTGAACAACTACAAAGTTGCGGGCGTGGAGGCCGGCGATCAGTGCTTCTGCGCCGACAAGCTGCGAGACGATGCTCGAGCCGCCTCCGCCGGTGACTGCTCCGAAACCTGCAGTGCCGACCCCGACGAGGCGTGCGGCGGCCAATGGCGCATCGGCGTGTTCGAAGTCAACTGCTCAGGTGCTCCCATACCGCGGCCAAAGTCGCCGCCGTACCTCAACAACCCGTGCCAAAACGCGAGCTCGCCGCAGTTTTCGCTGCCCTGGTGCAACTCCACGCTGCCCATCGACGATCGCGTCCGCGACATGGTCTCGCGCCTCACGCTCGCCGAGAAGATCGATGCGCTCGACACCACGCAAAAGTCGCTCAAGTCGCTCGGGCTGAACCCGTACAATTGGTGGTCGGAGGGGACGCACGGCATCTCGCACGTGCGCAACGACGAGACCACGCCCTACGAGACCAACACGGCCTTCCCCATCACGACCGCCATGTCCTTCAACCGGTCGTTGTGGAAAGCGACCGGTAGCCTGATCGGTCGTGAGGCCCGAGCCTTCATGAACGCGGGTAACGCGTGGTCGACCTACTGGGCGCCGGTGATCAACCTGGCGCGCGAGCCGCGCTGGGGGCGCAACATCGAGACGCCCGGCGAGGACCCGTACCTGACAGGCGAGTATGCGACCGCCTTCGTGACCGGCTTTGAGACGTCCGAGGACGACCCCAAGTACATCCAGGCACGTCGCGTCTGATGGCGCGCCTGATGGCGTCTGATTGCGTCCGGTGGACCTGGATCGCATACGAGTCGCCCCAACCACCTCCAGGCATGCCCCCTCCGCTAACCTCTCTGGTGTGTCTCTGGTGTGGTGTCGGTGCAGGCGAGCGCGTGCTGCAAGCACTACGTGGCCAACTCGATGGACTCGTCGACGGTGGCAGGCGAGCATCACGAGCGCTACGAGTTCAACGCGAACGTGACCGACCAGGACCTAGTCGACTCGTATCTGCTCCCCTTCCAGGCGTGCGTCGAGAAGGGCCATGTGTCGGGCCTGATGTGCTCGTACAACGCAGTCAACGGCGTGCCCTCGTGCGCGAACACGTGGCTACTCCAGACCGTCGCGCGCGACGCGTGGGGCTTCGACGGTTACATTACGAGCGACTGCGATGCCGACGCGAATGTGTACGATGCGCACCACTACACGAAGACGCCCGAGGAGGCAGTGGCGGCCGTGCTGCATGCGGGCACTGACGTGGACTGCACGTCTTTTGTGGGCGAGCACGCGCAGAAGGCGCTCGACCAGAAGCTGATCACCGAGGCCGACATCGACAAGCGCCTGTTCTACCTCTTCCGCGTGCGCATGCGGCTCGCCCACTTCGATCCGCCGTCGGCGCTCACCCGCATCCCGCCCTCCGCCGCGTGCACCGACGCTCATAAGGAGGCGGCGCGCGACGGCGTGCGCCAGAGTGTGACGATGCTCAAGAATGTTGCAACCCGGCTGCCGCTCTCCGCCGGCGCGATCCAGACCATTGCCGTCCTTGGCCCGGTGGCCAACCTCTCCACCGACATCGCGGGCTACTACGGCGGCAACAACTGCAACGACGACTATCCCAATATGGTCGATGCAATCGCCGAGGTGGTCCCCCATACACTGACGGCGATGGGTGTGAAAGACGTCAAGACGGATGACGAGAGTGGTATCCCGGATGCGGTGGCGAAGGCCAAGGCGGCTGACGTCGTCGTACTCTGCCTGGGCACGGACCTCTCGTTGGCCAGCGAGGGCAACGATGCCGTCGACATCACCTTCTCGAAGGGGCAACTCGCGCTGCTCGCGCAGGTGACGGCCGCCGTCGAGAAGCCCGTCATCGTCCTCACGTTCACCGCCACGCCGCTCGACCTCACGCCGCTCCTGACGAACCCAAAGGTCGGCGCCCTGGTTCACGTGGGCCAGCCGTCGGTGCAGACTCGCGGCGTGGCTGACGTGCTCTTCGGGCACCGGTCGCCGGGGGGACGCACGATCCAGACCGTGTACCCCGGGAGCTACCAGCATGAGATCTCGATCTTCGACTTCAACATGCGCCCGGGGCCCTCGGTCTGGGCGCGGCCTGACTGCCCGGCAGGCACACCCACCGCCGAGTGTCCCCGGGGCACCAACCCGGGGCGCACGTACCGCTTCTACACGGGCGATGCAGTGATCCCCTTCGGGTTCGGCCTCTCGTACACCACGTTCACGTACAAGATCAGCGCGTCGCCCGCGAGCCTCTCGCTCACGCCCCTGCGCGCGCTGCTCCGCGAGACGTACAGCACGACCGGCACGCACTTCCCGCGCCTGAACGACGTGCCCCAGGCCGTCGGGTACCAGGTGACCGTGACCAACACGGGCAACGTCGACGCGGACGACGCGGTGCTCGGATTCCTCACGCCGCCCAACGCGGGCAAGGACGGCATGCCGATCAAGACCCTCTTTGGCTTCGAGCGCGTGCACGTCAAGGCGGGCGAGTCGGTCACCGTGTGGCTCTACCCGAGCATGACTGACTTTGCGTTCGCCAACATCAAGGGCGAGCGCGTCGCCGTGGCGGGCACGTACACCGTGAGCTTTGGCGTGCGCGAGACCGCCGCCCTTGGCATGGGCTACGTCGAGGCGACGCTCGAGGCGCGTGACTGACGTGCAGCTGCCGAGCTGCGCGGCCGGGGCGAAGGCTATAGGCTTTTGAGAGCCAACGATCGGAGTGTCGCCGCTAAGTACCATGTTACTCAAGACTCAAGATGAAGTTGATGTGAACAGGTGAGAGTTTGGAGACGTTTCAGGGGGTACCCTCTGCAGAAGTTGTGTAGCTTCGGAGGTTGCTGCGCAACATTTCGAAGCGCCATGGTGAGCGCTTCTGCCTCACACGCGTCCCTAGCTTGGCAACCCCCGAACGCGACAGAGCGTCATGAGCACTGAGAGCAGCAGCGGCGCCACCTCCGCCGGCGGGCGGCCCTTGCGCAAGTATAAGCTCGTCTTCATTGGCGACCAGTCGGTCGGCAAAACCTCGATCATCTCACGCTTCCAGTACAACACGTTTGACGACCACTACCAGACGACGATAGGGATCGACTTCGTCTCAAAGACGGTGCCCGTGGACGACGGCACTGTCCGCTTGCAGCTGTGGGATACGGCCGGGCAGGAGCGCTTCCGCTCGCTCATCCCATCATACATCCGCGACTCGCACGTCGCCGTCGTCGTCTTCGACATCACCAACCGCGAGTCGTTCGAAGCGACGACCAAGTGGATTGCTGACGTGCGGGCGCAGCGGGGCACCGATGTGATCATCGTGCTCGTGGGGAACAAGATGGACCTCGCCGCCAGCCGAAAGGTGAGCACGGCCGAGCTCGAGGCGCGCGCCAACGAGCACGACATCATGTTCATCGAGACCTCTGCTAAGGATGGCTTCAACATCAAGCTGCTCTTCCGGCGATTGGCCACGGTGCGCGAGCGCCGCCCCACCCGCCCGTCCGCCCGGAGCATCAGCCCGCGCGCCTTGGCTGCGCCCGCCTCTCCACGCCGCTTGCTGAGATGCGCTCTGTGCCTTCTTGGCAGGCGTTGCCTGCGCTCGAGAAGGCTAGCGACGGCGGCGGCGAGGCGCAGCCGCAGGTGATCAAACTGTCGATGCCGCCGCCCAAGCCGGCTGACGCGCCGGCCGCCTCGAGTGGCTGCTACTGCTGATCGGCCAACTCGCGGCTCGCTGCTTGCGGCGGCGAATCGCCCCTTTTGCTGAAGGCTTTGGCTTCCGTCCGTGCGCTTGGGTGCGGCGCGACCGCGCCCGCCCCGGCGCTCTACCGGCCTTATGCCTGCGCGTGCGCTCTCTTCTTGCCATGAGTATGACCGGCGCGGGGTGCGGCATCGATGTTGCCGCGTACTCTCTTCCCGCGCCCACAAAATGTATGCGCGCGGTGCCCTGTGCTACTCTGGGGCCCCTCGCTGGCGCTGCACCTGGGCTCACCTGGGCCCCCGAACACGTGGCGGCGTGTTTCTCAAAGGTGTCGACCGTTTCTTTTGATGCAGGACAGACGACGGACAGGAGTAAAAAGTAGTTCACATCTTCTACCTGTACCAATGGAATGACTTCTACTAAATCCCTTCAGGAGCTACGCCGACGTCCGGACCCACTAACACTGTGCACGAAAGACGACGCACTCGTCAGCGGGCCGCGTCGCCGAGGGCCTCCCGATATGCACGCTCGGGGGCGTGCACCGCACTTATATCAACTTACTGGACGCTCGGGGGCCCCCGCCGCGTGCGCGGGCGCGGGTGCGCCCGCCGCCGGCTTCTTTTTGGAGGCGGTGCGCCCCGCACGCTCGAGCGAGCCGTCGGTGAGCTCCCATGCGGCACCGTAACTGCCGTCCGGCCGCATCAGGGCCGGGTTGCGCGCCGTGTTGGTCGACTTGCCCAGGGACGTGTACCCAGCGTCGTACAGGCTGCAGTACGGGAGCGCGTAGGTGCGCAAAAAGGCCCAGACGTCGGCGTAGCTCCACGCGAGGATCGGGTTCACGCGCATGAATGGCGGCATCCAGTCCGACGAAGGGCAAAAGTCCGATTGGCCGGCGGCGTTCGGATCGTCCTCGCGTGTGCCGAGAACGAAGGCGCGCGCGCTGTGGTCAGCGATGCACTTGGTGAGGCCCTCGACGAAGCCCACCTGGTAACTGATGCAGTCCAGATTGTGCCTCTGGATCGACTCGCGCACGAACGAAGCGACCTCGGGGAACTCGTCCTCCATCTCGAAGAAGATGATGCGCATCCGCTGGCTGCTGCCGCTCGCCTCGGAATGCCCGGCCAGCGCGGCGCGCATGAGGTGCAGGATGACGACGGCATCCTTGCCGCCGTTGAACGACACGACGACGCCATCTGGGCCGTACAGGCGCAGCGCGTCGCGGCACACGCCCAGCCCGCGCTTGAGCGCGCGGCCGAGCGGCGAGTCCACCTCGGCGTCTTGCCTCAGCCGCTGGTAGAGCGCGAGCGCTTCTGCGGCCTCGTCGGGTGCCGAAGCGGACGGTGCGCTCATGCGGGCGCTGCTGGCAGCGATCGCGGATTTGTCGGGCAGCACGGTCGGGCGCAGCAGGACGGCTGCGACGGCGAGGATGTTTGGCAAGCTCCAAGGCATAAAGAGCACCGCGACGGGGGGGAACTTGTCGCAAAGTTCGCAGGGTGTTTTGGTCGCCGCATGCAGCCGCTGTGGGGGAGGGGGGGAGGGGGGGAAGTGGAAAGGGTGTCTAGGGGCATACTATATGCTGCACGATCCAAAAACCAGCCTGTCACATGGTCTGGAGAACCTATCTTCCACATGCGAGGCGCGTGGCGACGTTCTGACTCCTGATCGCGGGGACGAGACCGCGCTCATCCTGGACGAGACCGAGCTCAAGAGAGAGGCATGCATAGAGGTCCATGTGCAATGCTCTCGAAGGCCTCATACTCGGGCGACTCTGTTCCGTCGCGCTGCGCGCCCGCCGTCAGACCCGACCCGAGGCGTTTGCGCCCGAGGCCCCAGGTGCCCTGCACCAATAGGACCTCGAGGCCAAAGCCCTGTCGAGAATTTGTCACCGCCCTGTTGAAGTGGCGTCAGGATCAGCACGAAGGTGCCGATGATGCGGGCGTTGCGGGCGCTGCGGGCGCTGTGAGCGCTGTGGGCTAGCTGTGGGCCCCATGAAATAGATGATATTGTAATGGTGGGTCGGTATGGGGTGCTTCGCAACGGCCTGTGCCCCCAGCATAAGCATGACGTCGAGCGCGATTGCTTCGCCCAGATTTCCAATGGCCGTGTTGTCTGCTCCGGCAAAGAGCTCGTTGACTGCCTTCACTCGGGCAACCGCGTCCTTGCCCTCCAGTGTGGCTATGAAGTTGTCCCCGATGTCGGGTTTGTTGAATAGCGAAGCGCGCGTTGAGAGGAATGTGCGCGCGTGGAAGAGTGACTTGTCGCCGCCCGTGGCGCATGCCAGCCCATAGGCATGGAGGACCGATGGGTTCGCTTCGGGCCGCATCGCGTCGTAGTGCTTGTCCTGCTTGCTGCTTCCCTTTCGGGTGCAGATGGATGATGACCGTGGGTGGCGACGCAAGCTGCGCCTCAATGTGGTCGAACCATAACTGGAGGTGACGAGTCGACCGATGTCGCGCTGGGATAAGTACACTGGCTTGCTCTCCAGCGTCTTCCGCATAGGTGAACGAGGAACCGGACAGTATGTATTATCCATACAGCTCCAAGTCGATGTCGTGCACGTGTACCCTTATGTCGCCCGCCAGGGGGTCCATCGCCGAAAGGACGATGGTCTTGATATTGTCACCATCGGCGCGCTGCGCGTTAATCGCCTCCATCTCCTTGGGGGGCCACGTGGCGGAGCCGCCCCAACGTGTGCTCTTGATGTTTACCGAACGAAAACTGTTTTGTACTTCGGCTCAAGCTTCGGCTGGCGCGTCTGAATCAGCGTCCTTGAGCGTCACGAAGGACTCGGATATATTTATTTAGGTCCGATGATCTGCTTGTACTGGTCTGGGGTCATTTCTGGAGGCAATTGGTAAATCGGCGCGATGCCCAGCACGGGCTCCTCTGGCATCGCCTCTTGTTCGGCCTCATCTGCCTCTTCGAGATCATCACGGGCTTCTTTGGTCTTCTTCTTTGGTACCTTGAGCTTCTTCTTTGGTACCTTGAGCTTCTTCTTTGGTACCAACATCTCGAAGTCGGAGTCGGGATCGAGGTCGGGATCGAGGTCGGGGTCGGAGTCGGAGTCGGAGTCGGAGTCGGAGTCAGGTGAATCGATCTGCATCTGGCCTGCGTCTGAAGAGGCGTCCGAGCGACGCGCGGAGCGCGGAGCGAGGAAGATATCTGTGCTCGACACCGTCGTCACGCGACGGTGTTGAGTGCGTCCTTTGCGTTCCCCAAAGGGGGCACGCCATCAGGCGCGTGCTGCGTGTCGCGTGTGCGCCGCGCTGCGAAAGTAAGTTGCTCACGTTTGAGCAGTATGTGCAGACGATTGTAGTTCAACTGTGTCTTTAAGAGATATTTCCATGTTACATTGACGACGGTATAGGGAGTACTCTAGGCTACTACAATTGTCATAACGGATCACACCTTCACAAATTCACACTTCGCGTGGAAGGGCAAGGGCAAGGGGCTGGGAGCTCCTAGCGCAGCGCTCCGTGCTACGGTGGCCGTCACTAGCCGCTAGCCGCCAGAGCACGACTTGTAGCGCTCGCTGGGATGAAGTTCGGCAAGCTTATGGCACTCGAGCTGGCGGCGGACGGCTTGACGGCGTGGCCCAGCGTGCGCTACAAGTTGCTCAAGATACGCATCGAGCAGCGGAAGGAGCAGGAGTCGACGCTCTTCCAGACCGGCAGCTTCAAGAAGGCGCTGCGCGAAGACCTGCTCGCCATCAATGCGTTCTGGGCGGAGCGCGAGAGCGAGCTGCTGCGTGCGCGTGCAGCTCTCCACGATCACGATGACACAGACCACCACAAGCTCGTGCGCTCCACCTTCAAGTGGCTGACGCTCAACTACCTGGCCGTGCTCAAGATTAGCAAGAAGCACGACAAGAAGACGCACTCCTCGCTCCTCGATGCCATCTCCAAGGTGCTCCTGACCGAGCCGTTTGTGAAGGCCCTCACTTCGAGCGCGCTCTTTGCCGACCTCGATGCTCCCGCTGCCACGGGCGATCCGCCGGTCGCCGCAGCGGCGTCCTCGATGATTGTACAGCTTTTGGGACGCGGCTCCGAGCGGTATTTCCCGCATTCGCTGCTCTCGCGCTTCGACGCAGCCGACTTGCGGCTCGCGGCGTCAGACGTCAAGGGCACCCTTGCCGCCGAGTCGGACGGCGAGGACGAACCCGAGGTCACGCAGCGCGAGCGCGAGGCTTCCACAGCGTGCGCGGACAGCAGCGAGTGCAGCCGTCGCATACACGAGAGCTGCGAGTCCTCCGAAGATGTTGATCGAGGGCGCCCACAAATCAGCAGCAGTCGCGGCGGCGACAGCAAGCGGGGCAGCAGCCCTGCGCGACGGCTGAGCTCGGCCGGTCACTTGAACCCGTTCGTCGCAGCCTTGTGCGTCGTGTGCCTCGCTGTGTTGTGTTCGGTGTTCTGTGAGGAGTTCGTCTTGTAGATATTTTGTCGTTGCAGAAAGTTTGTTAATGAACGCGTCGGGCGACAATATCGGGCGCCTAGAAGTTCAAGTTGACTTCCAAGTAGAACTCCCCGCTGGCGCGGGGGTTCGTTAGGTCATCCGCCTACGTGCGTCTTGTAGGCAACGCCGCTGCGCAGAATAAGAACGATTGCCGGAGCTCGTTTCACAGGGAAGACGTGTACAGACGAATCCAACGATGTCTTCCAAGCCTTCCAGGCCGTCGTCAGCAGGCTCGGCGAGCAAGCCATGGGAAGGACAGCTCGCAGGCCTCGCCAACGTTCTTAGCGACTCTCAGCATGCCACCCTCGATCTCGCGGTGCCTCCGCAGCCTGCGCCCGTGCCATGCTATGCGCAGCCCAAGCGGCCACACCCTCCTATGCCACCCACCATCCTCTTGGCATCGGCCACCGCAGATCAGACTCGCGTACGAGTGCTCTCGCCGCGCATGCAGCTCGTCGTCAAAGCCGCCGCCGCCGTCGCTGCGAATCACGTGAGGAGTGTGGTGCACGTGCGAGGCGTGCGCGAGGCGCAACGGACCGCGCGGCCGTCGAGCGCTCCCGTCTCGAGGGAGCCCCCATCGTCGCACGTGCCCGCAGCTGCCCGCACCGCCGCCGAGGCGGCCGCCGCGCCGGCGCCGGCTGACAGCGGCCAGCTCGGCCAGCTCGTCGTCGGCCAGTTCGGCCATCACCTGCCCGCCACCGCCCGCACGAGCGGCGAGCACCAGCGCCTATGGAAGCACAAGTGGCGCTCGAAGCAGAGCGCGCGCGATCGGGGCGACGCGCAGTTTTTCGAGCAGGTCAAGGCGCTGACAGACAGGGACACTCAGATCAGGGGTAGCCAGTATTCGGCCTTCCGCGACTTGGGCAACGAGCGGCAGAACGAGCTGCTGCTGCTGCAGAGCGAGCTGCAGCTGCTGCGCCAGCAGGTGCGCGCGGATGGTGGAGAGAGCGAGAGGCAGCATGCGCGCATCGCCGAGCTCGAGCAGCAAGCGTCACTCGCCGAGGCACAGGCCGAGGACGAGGAGGAGTATACCCTATGCGTGCAGTACATGCGTGCGCGTCTGTCGAAGCGGCGGCCTCACCTCGAGAAACGCCTCGCCTTCCTTCGCTCGAAGCTGATCGTGGCGGCGGTGGACCACCAGAGGCTCAAGGAGGTGATGGAGGTCGCGCTCGCGTACGAAGGACGCATCGCCGAGCAGCTCGTCGAAGCAAAGGAGCGTGCTGCTGCACAGCGCGTCGCCAACGACGAGCGTCGCAACAAGCTGCGGGATGAGCTAGCGGACTCGAGTACAGCGCGTCGAGTGCGCCAGATCGAGGCGATGAAGCAGCGCCCAGGTGGTGCGAATGAGCTGGTGATGGCCGGTCTGAAGCAGATGGTGCAGCTCGAGCACCACGAGGGGCGGGTGAGTGAAATATGAGTGCCCTCTGAGTGCCCTCTGAGTGACCTTTGTGTGCCCTGTGAGTGCCCTCTGAGTGACCTCTGAGTGCCCTCCGAGTGCCTTCGAGTACCTCTGAGTGTCCCTCGTGGAGCATCTCGATGCATCTCGATGGCCAGGTCGACCTGGCCCACGACCAGGAGCGCGCGGCGCGCAAGGCGGATGCAAAGTACGAGGCGGGAATGGCGCAGGCCGAAGCACGCCGAAAGGAGAGTTGCGTCTCGCCGGTGCTCCATATGCAGCAGAGGCAAGCGGGGCATAAGAAGGAGGCGTGGGAGAAGCTGTGCGTGATCGCGGACAGCGAGTCGCTCAAGGGCGTGCTCGAGTTTTGGGAGGAGAGTGTGGACACGCGCGCGACGCTTGACCAGCTCGAAAACGACCGCTCGTTCAACAAGCAGTTCTTCATCAACCAGCTGGGCAAGCTCGAGGCGACGCTGCACGACCAGCGCGAGTCGAACACAGAGGCGCGCAAGGCTTTCGACGACCATCTGGATGCGATCGCGCGCAAGCACGCTGCCGCCCTCGACCTCGTGCGGGTGTGGACGCGCCGTTGTGAGCGCATCGAGACCCTCTCAAATGACGCCAGCACGATCCTCAACCGCGTGGCGGTGGCGCTGACGAGTGCCGCGGTGGTGGAGCGCGTGCCCTATGCAGCGTCCAAAGAGCTACGCACCAAGGGGAGGTCGATCGATGAGATGGCCCAGGCGCTCGTGGTGCTCAGTGCGCCTACCGTTGCCAAGGTGGCCCGGTTCAGCCTCTCGGAGGTCGCGCTCGAGACGCGGGGTGAGGCTGATGACGTGGAGAGGAGGAGCGACGAGGGCGACGACGGCGACGCGAAGAGCGACACGGGCAACGGGAGCCACGTGGAGAGCGAGGGGGGGAAGGCCCGAAGTCAACTCTCAGATCGGCAGAGCTTCGTCGGCAAGAAGGCGCGACAGTCGGAGGTGCACTCCGAGTCGGGAGCGAAATCGACGACCAGCTCAACGACAAGGCGGAGCCGCCGCGCCACCTTCTCGGAGAAGCAGCCGGCCATGTCGGAGTATTCGAGAGGGAGCGGCAACGGTCGTCCCACACGAGATGGCACCTTGTACTCGGCGAGTGTGTACGGCGGTGGGCGCAACCCCTCCACCCAGGTGCGTCAGGCGCGCATCCCCGTGGGCGTCCAGATCCTCCTCGGCATGTTGGGCGATGACGAAGTGGGCGCCCAAGACGGCGCTCCCAAGCGCGTGCGTGTACGTGAGGAGGATCTCCTGTCTGCCCAAGCGACACTCCTGTCGGGCACGTGCGAGTTTGGTCTAGGTGTGCTGCTCGAGCAGATGAGAGAAGACGTGAGCGACGAGGCGCTTGCGACCGCGCAGCCGCCCGCGCCGGCGCTCGTGCAGATCGATGGCAAGGGACAGAAGACGCTCTCGACGAACATGCGCCTGCCCATGCATCTGCCCCACAGGGAGCTCGTCGAGGCGGAGCGCAAGCTCGCGCAGCTGCTGCACTCGAACACCGCCGCCGACGAGAGCTCGCCCCTCGGGCTGACTACCAGCGAGGCCGAGAGGAATGCGCTGCGCGACGAGATGCGACATGCGATGCAACAGGAAGAGGCGCGCCTTCGAGCCCTCGAGGAAGCCGAGCGGGCGGCCGAGGAGGCCGAGGAGGCCGAGATCGCCGCCGAGATTGCCGCCGAAGCCAAACGGTCGCTCGAAGAGGCGGAGGAGGCGGAGGAGGCGGAGGCGTTCGGCACGGCGTCGGGTGGCAGATACGGCGGTGCGGCAGGCAAGCGCGCCGTTGGTGGCGGGCTGCGCCGAGGCCGAAGCACCGGCGCCTTGGCCGCCCCGGCGAACGACTTTGACTACCGGGGTGTCGACGTGGCGGGCCGTTTGGAGATGAAGCTCAAGGAGCTCAGGCTGCTCGTCGACAAGTTAGGCACGGAGGAGGCGTACAAGCGCGCCAATTACAAGCCACCGCCCGCCCAGCCCAAGGGCGCCAAGGAGGGCGGCGCAGGCGGCGAGCCTGCCACCGCCCCGATTGCGGCGCGGGCGGCCTCGACACGCAACGTCGAACGACCATGGAGCGCCGCTGACACGCAGGGTCCCGGGCCGGCGCCTGGCGCCGACGAGTCGTCTAGCAAGGAGGGCGCCTCCAAAACCTCGGTCCTCCGACCCGCGCCCCCGCCGCCGCGCCCGTCGACAGCGACGGCAGGGCAGCTGGCGTCCTCTCGACCGCGCAAGCTCACGATCACGAGCCAAGGCGGCGCTAAAAGGTAGACCTTTCTCGGATAGGCGCTCGTCGAGCTTTATGCTCGTTTTCGCGTACTTATTTCGTGAATACTTTTGTAACGCCCTTCGTTAACGCTTGTTAGCTAAATGGTTGCCTCGATGGTTGCCCGACCCGGACGTGGTCACACACCGCATCACTTGCATCTGTCGATCTGAACACAGCCACCCGTATCGTCGTACGTCGAGACTCCGCGAGTCGTCGCGGCGAGCCCCGCCCACGCCCTCACGCGCTCCCGTGGGCACTACTCTACGAGGAGCGCCGCGACGACGCGCGCCGCTTGGGCGCGCGCTGCCCCTCCTCGTCGTCTTCATCCTCGCCCTCCTCACCAGCACGCCCTCGCTTCTTGGCCTTGAGCTGCTGCCGCAGCGCCTCAATCTCCGCCTCCGCCTCCGCCTTGGCGGCCGCCATCGCCGCCATTGCCGCCTCCGCCTCCGCCTTCGCCTCCGCCTTCGCCGCCTCCGCCTCCGCCTTCGCCTCCGCCTTCGCCGCCTCCGCCTCCGCCTTCGCCTCCGCCTTCGCCGTTGCCATGGCGGCCGCTGCCTTCTCCTCGGCCTCGGCAGCCGCGCCGGCCATGCGCGCCGCCATCTGCTCGGCCATCCGATCGAGCTCTGCCTCGTGCTCCTCGATGCGCCGCCGCAGGTTGAGGTTTGGCACCAGCGCCGTACTGAGCGTCGCGCGCGTGAGCGGGCTGATGGGGTGCGGGCCGCGGAGGACCTCCTCAATCGCGCTGCGCTCGTAAGAATGCCCATCGGATGCGACCACTGGATCCTTCATCTTGTCGTACGTGATCGGGCATGTGAAATCAGCAGGCAACACCACGTTCAGCCCGACGGACTCGCGCCGCGCGCGCCGCGTCGCAGCCGTCCGCAGCTCAACGAGCCGCAAGTGCACACGTGCTGTCACCGCCTCATCTGTCGTGCCCATGGCCGTCGCCATCGCCAGCGCCGCCTCCAGTGCAGCAGCATCCTCGCCCGCCTCGGTGCGCTGCAGCCGCTCCGTCGCAACTGAGCGGA
>JWZX01002832.1:0-17143 GCA_001275005.1 Chrysochromulina tobinii
CGGCGGGCTCGGCGGTGGCGGCGAAGGCGGCGGCGGGAACGGCGGCGGGCTAGGCGGCGGCGGGCTGGGCGGCGGTGGGCTCGGGCTGGGTGGAAGCGGCGGCGACGAGGGCGGGTCCGGCGGCGGCATGAAACGGCCGAGCCCAGCCGGTAAGCACGTCTGGCCCGCTTGGTTCTCCATCACGAAGGCGTAGTTGTAGTATTGATCGGCAGTCAGGCCTTGAGGCGGCCCCAGGTTGTACCAAACGAGCGGATCGCGCTCGGCAATTGGGTTGGCGCCGCCGCTCTTGGGCCCCACGTAGCAATTGTACGTGTGGTGCTTCAGGATGAACGAGGTCCCAGTAGCGACGGCACCCTGGTTGTTGTACGGGGCCTCGTAAGGGCTGAGGATCAAATCGAAGCCGATGCGGTAAAAGGGCTCGTCCTCGTCGCCGAAGATGAGCATCGTGTTGTCTGAGAGGCCCCATGGCCTGACTCCCCCCATGGGAACCACCCAGCGATCTTCGGAGTGGTGGTGGCGCAGCTTGAACAAGGTGAAGTCAGTCGGGTCTGGGTACTGCACCACGTCGAAGGCGATCACGTTCCAGTGCGTGCGCCCCTCCGCGAAGACGAGGGGAGCCTCTGGGAGGACTGAACCGCCGGGCATTCCGAATAGTGGGTGAACGTATTTGCCGCCAGTGCCGCCCATCGCCGAGCCCGCTGCTGATCGCAAGTGGCGTAGTGCGATACCGCCGTAACCACACGCAGAGAGAGGCGGCGGCGAGGGAGGCGGCGAGGGAGGCGGCGAGGGAGGCGGCGAGGGCGGCGGTGGGCTCGGCGGCGGGCTCGGCGGCGGGCTCGGCGGCGGCGGGCTCGGCGGTGGCGAGGGCGGCGGCGGGCTCGGTGGCGGTGGCAGCGGCGGCGGCGAGGGCGGCGTGGGTGGCGCAGGCGGCGGCATGAAGCGAGCGAGATTGCCTGGGAAGCAAGTCTCGCCTGCCTCGTTCATCATGAGCAACCCCCAGTCATCGTGCTCTGCGGGCAAGAAGACGCTCGGTCGAGCGTTCACGTTTGCGAGCCTCGGCTCTGCTCGGAGGACGAGGCGCTCGCCAGGAATGATAGGGTAGGACGCGTTACCGCCGTACTGCGGTTGGACGATCAGGGGGGCTGTCGTGGGGCGGAGCAGGAAGGAGCCGTCCGGCACATACTGGTTAGACGGGGCGAGGTTGAAGAAGAAGTCGGGCTTCTCGATCATCGTCCATGCACCGACGGCGCTGGCGCCATCGCCGGCGCCAGTGAGAGCTGGGTCGTCGGAGAAGACGAGCTGCACGCCCGCGACGACGCCGCCCGCAGAGGGGCTGGCGACGACGTACATGGTCGGGTAGAGCTTAGAGCGCAGCCGGAAGGTGTGTCCATCGCCTCCACCGATCGCGAGCGAGGGCATGCAGACGGAGCAGTACGGGTCGGTGATGAGGCAGGCGCCCGTGTTCACGTGAGAGCAGCAGGCGGCGCTTGCGTGGCCGGTGCATCGGAAGATGCCGCCTGTGTTGACGCACGTGCGGGCGCCCTGGCACTCGGCGTTGCTCGCGCACGTCACGCTCACGTTGAACGTCGGGTCGGCGGGGTCGGCGGTTAGGATGGCCTCCTGCACGTTGCAGGACGGCGGCACGGTAGGGGGCACGTCAGCCAGCGGCTCGGCGACGAGCGCGAGTGTGTTGAACTGGGAGGTCGTCTGGCCGGCGCCCACGTTGAAGATGAGGGGCGCGTTATTCAATCCGGTCGGGTGCACGAACATCGGACCCCGAGGTGACGAGGTGGTGCCCCAGCGCTTGTGGCGGAGCACGAAGCCGTTATCGCCGCATATGTTGACGGGCGGTGGCGTTGGCGGCGGCGTTGGCGGCGGCTCGGGCGGCGGCGAGGGCGGTGGTGGTGAAGGTGGTGGCAAGGGCGGTGGCGATGGAGGCGGAGGCAACGGCGGGGGTGAGGGCGGTGGTGAGGGGGGAGGAGGTGAGGGCGGCGGCGAGGGCGGTGGCTTCGGCGGCGGACTGGGAGGCGGACTCCGTGGAGAGGGCGCAAAGGCCGGCGAGAGGAGGACGAGGAAGGAAAGGCGTTTGGGCAAAGAGTGGAACACGAATCGCATTTCAAAGGAGCGTTGAACATCAGGATGCTCAAATGCGAGTATGCATGCGCACCCCCCTTTCAAAGAGCGCGCCGCCCAAGGGTGCATGCAAAACGAAAAGATCACATTTCGTTCAACACTTTTGAAGGCACAGATTCTTGGCGCCTTCACGTACGCCATCTCTGGTCGCAGCTTGCTACCCGCTCGCGGTCGGTGGCGAGAGCGGCTGCGAGTGAAGCTGCGAGTGCGGCTGCAAGTGCAGCTGCGGTCGCGGCCACCATGGCTGAAGGCAGCAGCAGCAGCAGCAGTGGCGACCTCGGCAACCGGCCAATGAAGCGAGGCACGCGGCGATGGCGGCAGCGAGGCACGCCCGCAGCCCCTCTTGACCATCTCCGGCGTCGACAGCCCCCGCACCTGTGGCCCGGGCATTGCCAGCTTGTGGCGCGAGGGCCTCGTTACCGACTGCATCGTCGTCGTTGAGGGCCGAGAGTTTGCGGCTCACCGCGTGGTGCTCGCTGCTGCATCGCCCTTCATGAAGGCGGCCTTCGCAAGCGGCATGCAAGAGAGCATCTCAGCCCGCGTGACGCTGCGGGATATGCGCGCCGCCGTTTTTGAGGCTGTGATCACATTCATGTACGAGAATGCGACGTCGGTTCCCGAGGCCGACATCGCCGAGGTCCTGCAGGCTGCCCGCCTGCTGCAGGAGCAGGAGCTCACGAACGCGACGCTCAATCTGCTCATCGCAAGGCTCAGCCCAGCCTCGTGCATCGAAACGTGGCGGATGGGCGACGTGTTGTCTCTACCCTCCCTCGCCCATCGGGCCAAGTTGTTCGCCCTCAAGCATCTTTCGGAAGTGTCGGCGCAGGATAGCTTTGCGACGCTGCCGGCGGCGTGGTTGCATGAGCTGCTGCGGAGCGACGAGCTGGCGGTGGCAGGCGAGCAAGTTGTCTACCGCGCCCTGCAACAGTGGTACGGGCTGCAGCAGCCCAGCGCCGTCGCGATGAGCGATCTCGACCTGCTCCTGCGCACCGTGCGCTGGGCCCTGCTGCCTCAGGAGACGGTCAATGAAGCCAACGGTGACGCGATGGTCCGCGCGTCCGCCGACGGCATGGCCATCGTCGCCGTCTCCTTCCAAGACGCGTTGTTCGGCCGGCCGCCCAAGCTCCGAAAGAGTGCTGCTCAGATCAACCAAGACGCGATGGATGAGAGACTCGGCCGGCGCGTCGTTCACAATGCACGGCTGCCAAAGTCGATGGCAGATAAGGTGCCAGCTGACTGGACCGCCCGGCAGTACTGGTACGAGAAGAAGGAGAAGCGCGTCTGGGTGTTTGCGCACCCAATCCACGGCGAGTACAGGTCGATCGAGATGATGACACTAAAGATCTGTACATTGGAATCGGTGGCACTTCTCGATACATTGTAACGATATGGCACTCGATATGGCCACTCGATGAAGACTCACCACGCCAGCAAACAGCAACACGGCACCCGTGCAAACGACGTCGTATACCATTCGGTAACATCCGTTAACATCCGTAACATCCGTCCTCGACGGTGCAGGCAGCCGCGTTTGTGCGCGTTTGCGGCCATCCCTCGGGCGGGGCCATTGCGGGCCAGCTTTTGCGAGCCGAACTCGACGCGTGAACCAGGTGACCGCGCTGTGTTTGACATGCGGCACATAGAACACTGCTGTGCCGTGCGTACTGAATGTGTACTGTGTGTGTCTCGTGTCTGTGACACTGACAGCTGTGTAGCTCGGTGTCGTGTGATCTGCTGCGCGCGCCGGCGTGCGTGGCCGCCGTGCCCGTGGGCCTGTCGCCTGAAACAGCGTGTCGGAGCTCGGACGGCCGCGTGACCGGACCACGCCGAACCCAGACCACGCACCGTAAACCGCACGCACCCCGCTCCCAGGGCCCAGGGCGCGCGCGCGCCGGGGCGGCCCGGATTGCCATATGCCAATCCAGGGGCGGGGCCGGGCGCGGAGCTGTGCGCGGCCCGACGTGGGCGGCGAGTGTATTTGATTCTCTCGGACGTAAGCTCGTTAAGGGACTGATATTTATAATTGTGAATGCCGCGGACCGGACGGTCACGGTGGGGGTGCGGGTGGCGCTGGTGGCCGAGCGTGAGCGTGTGTTCTCACACAATTCCGCCCGTTTAAGCTCAACCCGCTACAACTCCACGCAGCTTCTCCGAGTCGTTCCGGTGACGTCGGTGAGAGCTCGTACCATGCAGTGTCTGTGGCCAATCTCCATCGCTCTCGCATCTCAACCGTCGCATCATCTCAGCCGACCATCGAGCCCATCTTGCCGTCCGATCGGCTTTGCGTGTAGGACAGCGACAGGTAGGGCACCGTCTGCGGTGCAGGTGGCGCGGTCGAAAACTGCTTCAGGCCTAGCGGAGGGTCCATCGGTGCGTACGGCTGTCCGGGAAGGAGGTACTGACCCACTGAGTGTTTGCCGTGCTGCCCGTACATCTTGAAGCGGGTCTCTGGGTATGCCTCACAGGTGTAGTGGCTCTTGTGCAGAACGCGCGAGCCAACCCATCACCTCGAGCGGCCAGCGCACGCTGCGTGGGTCGGTCTTCAGCCCGAACGGATCCTCCGGATCGTGCTTGCCACTCGTGTGAGCCTTCGCAGGAGGCGTCCATTCCACCTTGGGTTGCTCCGCCTTCCATTCCTCGAAGAACTTTTGCGCCGCTGCGGAGCGAAGCAAGGGGTCGGCCGCTTTGAGGTTGGGTACCTTTGAGGGATCCCATGGCATGGTTGGCTGCGATCGGGCGAGGCCGAGCACGTCAAGGGGCCGTCCACAACGCGCCCGAAGAAAACGACGACTTCAAGAGCTCAATGCGACGCGCCGACCCACGCACACACCAGGGCCCCCAAACCCGGACGTCGAGCACCTCGCGGCCTCGTGTCTCAATTCCTTCTCCTGTCTTGATTAAGTTCTTACATGTAGTTTGTTTGCTACGGGAACACGGCATCGTGATAATCGAATCCATGTATCCTCGCACAAGAACGAGTACTGTCATGTACGAGGAGATAGAAGATCTGAATGAAAAGCATCGCATCCCCACTGTAAGTATGCACACCCGCGGCGTGTGCGGTTACGTGTTGCAACCCCACGCTCGCGCTCTCCGGGATTGCAGACTTCATGTTGTTGTGCCAAGTTTGGCGCACTTGCACTCAAAGTAGCCGCACTTGGTGCACTTGCCCTGCTCCTTAGGTGTCTCCTCGCGCGCCACATCCGAGAGGAGAAAGTCGCGCACCACAAACTGGCGCTCGTACTTCTTCTTTTGGGACTGTTTGAACGTCATGTACACCTGGTGCTCCTGGAGCTCCCGAGCGGCCACGTCGGTGGGCGCGGCCGCGTGGTCGCCGTAGCCCGCGGCCCGCACCTGCAGCCAGCGGCCTGCCTTTGGGGGAGGCCCAGCCGGCGCTGCCGGCAAGATGCACAGCGAGCAGAGGTCTTCGAAGAGAGGGGTCGTGAGTCGTTGAACTGTGCGGGGGTGGAAGGTCCCAAAGGCGCAGTTGATGTTGCACTCCATCAGGTGGACGCGCCCCGACTCGGCGACGACGAGATCACATGCGAAGAGCTCAAAGTGGCGAGATCGCTCGGACGGATCTCCCCGGGCGGCCTTTAAGCCGGAGGCGATCATCGGCGCGACGGCGTCGGCGAGGTCGGCCATCATCGGCACGATCTCTGCGTGGAGGAGCTCGGCGTAGGGCGGCCAGTCGTGTGCAAGGCGCTCGATGTCGTCGAGCGTGCGCCCCTCCTGGCTAGTCGACTCCCAGCCCGTCTGCACATACTTGTTGGTGATGTGCACTCGCACGTCGCGCGAGGCCGCATCGTACGGCACGCACGCGAGGCGCATGAGCGCGCCATCGTACGTGTATGCCGACCCGTCGCCGCGGAGCAGCACGTACTGGCGCATCTCAAATTTGCGCCCGTCACAAAGCATCGGGCGCTCCTCGTACTCCTGCACCACGTAGCAATAGCCTCCGGCCACGTCCTTCTTCACCAGTCGGCGTACAGTCCGATCGAAGAGAGAGGCCGAGAAACCGTTGGAGGCGTGCGCATCCTTGATGATCCACCAGCGCGGCTCGGTACAGCTCGGATCCGCCCACCGATCGCGAAGCGCGCCCACGCGCGCGTCGTCCCACTCGCCATACACAACGTGCGTAATCAGCGGCTGCGTTCGCGTGAATCGGCGCGAGAGCAGTGCGAGCAGCGCCTTGTCGTCGAGCAGCAGCGCGTTCGGAAGGCTGTTGAGGACGGGCGCGCAGTCCTTGGGCAGCTTTTGCTTCGTGAGCTGCCAGACAAGCGTGGCGCCGGCCGGTGTGGCCGTCGCTTGCCAGCCGTGGCGCTCGAGGATGGGCTGCAGCCAGCGTTTGTGGTTTGATGAGTTGATGCAAAAGGTGCCGGCGCCGCAGCCGAACGCGATGCCTCCAGGAGGTATTTGTGTGTACGCAGGCATATTTGCGGAAGCGGTTGCAGCGTCCGCTTCGCGAGTGGATGCCGCGAGCAAGAACGTCTGCGACATCCTTGTTTGACGAATCGCAAGTTTAGCATGGACAAGTTTCTGAACTTTGGAACGGTCTGTCTCATCACACATCCCCTTCGTGACGTTGTTTCGTCTCCGTGTTTGACAGTGTGTGAGACTGAAACTAAAGGCACCAAAGGCGGTGGAGATTGAAGGTGCCTAACATTGCCGTTACTTCTGCAAGCTAATTAGTTGGCGACACAATCGCACTCACCCTCACAGTTCATCACTGTCGCGACCCGCAAGACACGCACGACGCTCATGACCCCGTAAGCAGCTTCGCCGCCATCGCCTGCACCTTTTGCTCTGCCGCGTCCTCCATTTTGTGCGCTTCCTCAATCGCTTTCTCCAGCTCCTCCTCGAGCTTCACGCGCCGTTGAACCATCTCCTCGTACTCGGTGAAAGCCTGGTCGAGCGGGATCAGGGTCGCCCGCGTCTGCTCCGCCGCCTGACGCGCTGCGGCTTTGCGCTTCTCCAGCTCCGCAGCATCAATCTTATCCTCCATGAATTCCCTGAAGGCCGGCTGGATGTGATACTCGATGACCCTCTCCGCAGCCACCTCGCACGCACTGCGCGCTGAGTCGACCGACGCCTGCACTTCGAATTTAGGTCCCTTTTGCCGACCAGAGGCTCGCTGGAACACAGGGGCTGAGAATGGCACAGCCCCACCACTGAAACGGTCCCTACCAATCCTTGGGTCCATGCCCACCGGTGCGGGTCCGCCTGCAAGTGCGGGTCCGCCCGCCAGCGTGGGCTGCTGCTGCTGCTGCTGTTGCATCATGTAGCGGTCGAGACCCATGCGTGGCGTGAAATTCGCCGGTGGCTGCTGCTGCTGTTGCTGCTGCATCGTCAACGCGAAGGAGCGCCGCAGGACCGGAACGGCGGCCGTTGGAGCAAGTCGAAGGGCTGGGATCGACACGAACAGCACCATGAGCAGCATATGCTCGTCACAAAGGTCTGCTTGTGTCGCGGGGCAACAAAAGTACGCTTTCTCTGAGCTTCTACCGGGGACGATCTGGCGGTGGTGTGAAGCGCTCTGCGCCGCGCCGTGTGAACAGGGGACCCCATCCACACGGTGTGTTGGGTGTCGAGTTATACACATTGACTGTGAATGGCTGTTCTTCCAATCGTCCACCATATCGTCCTTACGCGAGTCGCCACCAGGCTGCGCTCTACGCACAGCGACAGCGCACACATTTATCACCACTCACTCTGCATGGAAGAGCCCCTCCTCCTCAATCATGGGAACATCATCACGGTGTTGAACTCCTCTGAGCATCCTCCCTCATGGCCTCACTGTCCGTATTCTGGGAACATAATCACGGTGATAAACTCCTCTGAGCATCCTCCCTCATGGCCTCACTGTCCGTATCATGGGAACATCATCACGGGGAGACAGCATCAGCCATCACGCATCACGCACAACGAAGGGCACCAGAGACTGCTGCAGCTCCGCTTCGCCGAAGAACTTGTTGTTGAACTTCAACAAGAAATCACACGGCCTCACAGACGGGAAGCCCAGGCCCCATACTGCATAACTGTACGTGATGCATTTACATGATGGTGAGCCAATGGCCCCTAAATCCCATGTTAAATCCGGATAGCGAGCCGCGAGGGGCAGAGAGCGCTCTCAATCAAAGTCGTGTAGAAGTCGTCGGTCGGCAAAGCACGCACCAGCGCGGTACTCGGCGAGCATCTGCTGCGCAACTACCATGCGTCCCATCCTCTCTCCTTCCTCCGCAGTCACCCGAATCGCCTCCTCGGAGACCTCGGACTCGACCCCGCTCACCTCCCCGCGGACTTTGCGCTCAACACTACGCCTCGGCACAAATCGGCTCTCGAGGTCGTGCGCCGCTTTCAGATGGGCATGCTGATGGGCCGCACGAGCCTCGGCGCGGTCCTTGGCTGCTTCGACCTGGGTATCGCGTGCTGCGCGCTCCGCCTCCGCCTTGGCCTCGGTTGCCTTGTAGGCAAGCAAGCCCAAAAGCGCCGCGTCAGTCGCCTTCACGGTCGCCTCTTGTGCAAGCTGCACCGCGCGGGCCCTCTCAGCCTCCTGCGCCTCGCCGGCCTTCAGCTGAGCCTGGCGTGAAGCCTGGCGTGAAGCCTGCCGCGTTGCCTCCACCGCGCGCGCCCTCGCCGCAACCTGGCGTGCTTGTTCCGCTGCGATGGCCGTCGCCTCAACATGAGCCGCTTCAGCTGCCTCCACTTCGAACAATCTCTCGTGCAGCGTTGAGAGCGGTAGCCTCGGGACGAGAACGCCTCGCGACTCCACTCGTGGCATCACGGCGCGCACCTCCGCGCGCTCCCTTGCGATCGCCTCCCGTGCCTCATGCAATGCGACGATGCGCTGCGCCTCCTGTCGCGCCGCAGCCGCCGTCACGAGGCGGTTGCGATCACGCGGTTCTCGAGTCAGCTGTACACCATGCTGTAGCAGTGCCGGCGCAACAATCGCCCCTGTTGCTGCATATGACACGAACGGCTGTGGTGGTGACCACTCTTGATGCGAAATAAAGCCGTACGAAGGGCGGTGCGCAGCAGCGGCTTCCTCTCCGCGCTCCTCTTGCGGATCTTGCGCCCAGTGTGCCTCGAATTGCTTGGAAGCGGGCGCGGGCGCGGGCGCGTGTGCGGGCTTGGGCGTGAGGAGCGCGGGCGCGGACGCCATGGTGCTGGACCCTTGCCGCGACGAACAGCGTATGGGTGGTAATATGGGGGGCAAGGGGGTCAAAAGGCTACACTGGATGTCATTCGTCTGTGACGGATACACCGTCGCGCCCTCGAGGGCGACGGCCGGCCGAAGCGGCCGGCCGATGGCCGCGGGCCGCTCGATGTCGGCGGGCGTGGCCTGGTGCCGCTGTGCCCCTTTTGGAGCGGAGGCGGGAGCGAGCACAGAAATGTCGAAGCCCTCGGCCTCAAAGATGGTGCTCTGAAGGCAGCCGTGCGCCACCTGTGAGAGCGCGAAAGCGCGATCGGCCACGACGGCCTCTGCGAGCTTACGCTCCCGATCGTAATTCTTCTCGGCCAGCTTCATGGTCCGCGGTGGCACCTTTATCACGGCTGGACGGC
Organism: Chrysochromulina tobinii; assembly: GCA_001275005.1. NCBI lineage: Eukaryota > Haptophyta > Prymnesiales > Chrysochromulinaceae > Chrysochromulina > Chrysochromulina tobinii. Next base: position 9,697 of record JWZX01002832.1, read on the forward strand.
CTCTCATTGAGCCTCTCATCGACGCCGCTCAAAACCTCGTACGTAAATCCTACGTTCGTCCTCCCGTTTCAGGGCATTCTGTTTCTACACTAAAATCATCCATGCTTTTGCATGCTTCTTGGCATGAAGCCATTAACACACCACAACCTCACCATTTCCGCATGGTCACTGTCGTTGACTCTCACCGTTGACTCTCGGCGGTCGGCGCTCGATGAACCTGTGCCTGAAGGCATGCCCCATGCGCTCCCGCTCGTCGCGCGAGAACTTGCCCTCGGGATACATGTACATGCGCCTCACGAACACGCCGCAGATGCGCTCCATGTCGTCGTCGCTGATGCTCTGGAGCTCAGCAATGGGGTCGGGACAGTCGGGCTCGGGGTGTCAAAATGCCTCGGCGAAAGATGCCTTCGACGAGCGTGCGACCTTCGAGAGATGGGAGATCCACCGCTGCGGCGCCAATCGCTCGCTGTCGCGGGGCGGCGAGGCATCGTCACTCATTATGGATATCCGGATAGGAATTCCCTGATATACCCTTATACCGGTAGCCCTTGTTTGCATGCAAGAAAGACGCGCACTCGATATTACATGTAGCGGCTCCTGTGTGCTTGGGGTGACCGGGAGTTGCGCGTTGTGTGAATAGGCAATGGTCAGAGCCAATGGTCATTCGAAATCACACCAGTTCACACGGTTCACAAGTGCAGCAAGGTGTGTGTATTCTGAGCGGGCAGTAACAGTGCCGTAGCACCGGTTGTCGCGATAGCTGTATCGTCTGTATCCTCGAAAATGTGTTCTACTTCTGTCGTGAGAACGTTCACACAGGTATACTCTACCGGTATCGATGGTGTGCGCTCGCCGCATCCTGGGCGTCTCGCATGCGGCAACGCCAGACGTCGTCAAAGCGGCGTTCCGTAGTCTCGCCAAGCGCTGGCACCCGGACTTCCACCAAGGAAACGAAGCTGCTGCGGCTGAGCAGTTCAAGCGGGTGCGCAAGGCATATGATGAAATCCTGCTCGGCAGTTCGACAACACCCACCAACACCGATGCCCAGCCGCCGCCGCAGCAGCACATGCAGGATGCATGGTGGCGGCGCACGAACGCGCCGCCGCCCAACCGCCGCCGCGTCACGACTATGCGAGCTCTGCTCACCAGGCATGCGGAAGAGGCGCGACGGCTCGCCGCACATGCGGCGGCTGCACACGACGCCCTCACAGATGAGCTCATCGTGGTGCGCGAGGGGTACGGTGTGCACGCGCAGTTCGAAGCGTCGTTGCGGTGTTCACTGACCAAGCGGAGGCTCCTCATGACTCTCCACGAGCAGTTGACGCTGCATGCGGACATGAGGGCCGCTCTGGGTGGCCGAACGACCTTCTTCACCACGGCCGAGCCCGGAGCGGCCTTCAACGCCATGCTGGTTGTGCACGCGCGGGCCCGCGCCGAGAGCGCCGAAGCTGACGGCACTGGACCACCATTGCCCATCTGGCTCTCTCTGCAGGACACGCCGAGCGGCTGGCAGCATGCGGCGATCAGCGCAGTGCGCACGATGGGCGAGGGCACACCATTTGTGTGCAGACGGTCACGCCCGACGGCTTCCTGCGCCTGACGCCAGTCAGCAGGCCCTTTGAGCATGCCTCCGAAGAGGACCGACAAGCAACAGCAACACAGCGCGCCGAGCGGCTTGCAGACTGGCGCGGCTTGGAGGCCGCAGCGGCGGAAGCACTTGGCGTGCGCTCCTTGGTGCCAGAAACAGCGCTGCTGCGTGCGGACCGTGGGTACGTGCCGTTGCTCACGGCGCTCGCGTCACCTGCCCTTGCGGAGGCTCTGCGTGTGGAGGGTGGATGGGCGGACGGAGGGCGAGCGAGCGCATGGAGCGCAGTGATCGTGCCGAGGCTCTCGTTACGGGCGCTCTGCCAACCGTCACTGCAGCCGCGCTTGATGAAGCTCCGCTTGCCGCTCGGCTGTGACGAATCTGGTGACGACGGCGGGCCGCTAGCACCGGGCGCATCGTCAGCTGCGTCAAGCTCGCTCCTCGCGACGATGCCACCGCTCCTCAATCATGAGGGTGTGCTCACAATCGCCGACACGCAGGCAGCACGGCAGCTGCTGCGCGAATGCAAGGAGGCGCTCGGCCTGCGCGCGTTGCGGACCGAGGAGGTGCTCAGCCCGCGCCAGGTGATCCGCGCCGCCGAAGCAATGCTGCGCAAGGGCGACGAGTGGAGAGCACTAGGCGCCGAGGGCTGCGTCCTCAGCATCGGCGAGCAGGGCTTTGCCATGGCCTCAGATGGCGTTTTGAGGATTCAGTGGGATGCGTGTTGAATACCCTTAGATTTTTTATAGAACGTAGCGCGGACCTACACGGACGTCATGAAAGCTGGAAGACGATGTGTGTCTGTCACCGTCACTTACATAGTGCGGGTTAACATGTAGACGTCTGTACCGGTGAGGTTTCCCGGCGCGGGCGTTAATCCGCACACCCCGCCGGCGCAGGAGCGGCAGGAGCCACCAGGACGCCAGGACCGCCGGGAAGCCTCGGGGTGCATGCCTCGGGATGTGTATCGGCTATCGCGAGACGGACCCGCACCATTACACCACACGTGTATGATTTATTGTCATTTTCTCTGTTTCCGCCGTACAGGACAGCGCGGGGGGTCGATAACAGTAAGTTTTGGTTTTCTCGTGCTGTGCTGTGGGCCCGCGACCAATCAGACGCCGGTGCCCCCCCTCTCTGCAAAAGTCTGCACCACCTCTCCGCGAGCCGTCTTCAGTTGTGGGCGTCGGCTCGCATCATCTGGGGCAATCGAAGCTCCATGACCGCCTAAGTCGGGAAATCCTTAAAGTCGCGATAAAAGTGTTGATGCCACTCCTCGGCATCGTACCACTCTCCCGCCTCCTCGACGGGCACCGCCTTGCCGGACTCGGCGACCAGCCGGCGCGCGAGCTCCGCCTGCCGAGCGTCCTGCGCAAATATCGCCGTCCTGTACTGTACCTTGTCGCGAGGATTGGGGAAGGTCGGCACCCTTGGGTCCTCCAACCATCGCCGAAGGAACGTCTCGTACGGCAGGATGCTCGGGTCCAATGTGAGGCAAAGGGCCTCAGTGTGCCCGTCCCCAGAGCACACGGACTCGTAGGTGGCATTGGGTGCCTCGCCGCCCGTGTAGCCTACGCGCGATGAGAGCACGCCTGCCATGCGGTCGTACCGCGACTGGGGCTCCCAAAATCAACCCATAGAGACGACGGCTACCTCGGCCCCCACCTGAGCATCGAGCTTGCGTAGTTCGATGGCAACCAGGCTGACCACGTCCGGATCAGGCTCGGCCTTGCCGTTGAAGTAGATCTCGGTGGTCACACGCTCCTCTGGAACCCCGGCCTCGAGGCACCCCGCCTTGAACTCCTTGACAAACGCGCCGTTGCCGATCAGGTGGAAGTGAGTGTCGCGAGTGGTTCGCAGCAGAGGCGGCACGGAGCGCGTCACGCGCCCCGACGCACGTGCACCGCCGACGCTCGTCACCGCCGTGCACGCCATCGGCTTGGAGATGCATGCGGTCCAGGAGAACTTACTCGGGTGAGCTTCTGCGAGCGCATCGAGTTCCTTGGCGCAGCAAATATCGGCGAGGCTGGCAAAGCCGCCAAATAGCTCGATGCGCGGGCCATCTGCGTTGCGGAGCGCGCGCTCGGCGTACCCAACGAGCGGTGCCAGACCCGCACCGGTCGCAATGCCGACGACGCGATCCACGCCAGGAGCGACGCCATCCTCGATCGGCGTGCCAAACTTGCCACCAAAGCGCACTGCGGCGCCTGCCTCCATTGACGCCATGAGGGGTGTCTTCCTACCGTCCGGAATGATGCGATAGACCACGTCGAGCTGTGTATCGCTGCTGCGCGTTACCGTGTACGGACCCTTCAGATCCACACCATCGTGACTGAACCCCAGGCCGAGAATGTGCCCAGGCTTGTATTCTAGAGGCGTGGTCGCTCGTATGCTTAGCTGGCGGGTGGCCTTCGAATCAGCCACAGCTTCATTGGACACCACGACGCCGTCTTGCCAATCAATCTCCGGAGCTGCCATGCGAATTGGGCGCGAAAGCGCCAGCAGTGATACGAGCGACGGGCCCACCAGCATGGGGTTCAAGGGGACCAGCATTCTCGTTCACTGTCACCACAGGAACTTTCTTGGAAATTCTTCGTGCAGAAAGTTCACAGCAAGCATTCTTGTTCACACCTCAAACGAGAAAATGGTGGGGCGGTGCGAGCACCGCCCGGCCGTATCGTCGGAAAACCTGGCCGGTGCTGGTCGCGGTCCCGCCGGACGCGGAGGATCAGGATGCGATCGGACGGCGAGATCGGAGATGCGGCAGGGAGCGGAGGGCAGTGCGCCAGTGCGCGTACCAACCTTGAACCTACCCGGTTAACCGTTCGACGGACTTTCGACGGACGACGCGACCCTTCGCCTTCCGTTTCGGGGAAGGAAAAAGTGATCATACTTAGTTATTAGGAACAACCACAGTGGGCACACCCCAGGGGAAGAAGCACCAGCCCTAGGCGACTTCACAGACTTCCGTCGTGAGGAGCGCTTCGGCGAGCCTCTTACGGCGCGCGGCGTCGACGCCAATCGAGTCGAGGTACGCCTCGACCGACCCGTGCTCGCTCTCGAGCCGGCGCAGCACGGTGCGGATGGCGCTCTCGGGCGCGCGGCACCACTCCTCGATCAGGCCATCCCGCAGGTGCGGGCGCAGCCGCTCGGGGAAGGATCGCACCATCTGGTGCCGTCCGTGCGACGAAATACCCCAATCGTGCGAGCGCACGTAGTCGGCGACGACGTCCTCCTCGCTCGCGCCGAGCGCGAGGAGCAGCAGCGCGACGAGCACGCCCGTCCGGTCCTTGCCGTGCGTGCAGTGCACGAGCAACGGGAGCGCCTCGTCGCGCGAGACGAGCTCAAACGCGCGCTTCAACTCCTCCACCGATTCGGAGACGATCAGCCAGTAGACGTCGGAGAGCGCCACCGTGTCGAAAAGCTTCGCGAGCCGCTGGTCGAGCGCGGCCGCGATACGGTCCTTGAGCGAAGCCCAGGGCACCAGCTTCTTCGCCAGCCCGAGCGCCACCACGCGGACGAAAACAGATGGCCGCCGCTTGGCACGCTCGATCATCGCCCTGCGCATCATCGCCTCGTTGAGGAGCGGAAGGTGCGCCGTCTTCGGTGCGAAAACGCGCGCGCCCTCGTCCTTTTGCGCGTCGTGCGCGCTGCGCAGATCCAGCACCGTGCTGAAGGGCAGCCTCATGGCATCCTCTTCTGTTGCGTTGCTGGGCGTTGCCGAGCGGTAGAGCACGCCTGGCCGGATGCAGCCAGTGCCACAGCGCGTGTGCCCAAGATCTCGGAAATTCGGGATCGAGGATGGTACTACTCGCCCGACGGTAGAGGGTGGTGCGAGCAAGCAGACGGTGCTCACGCTCAGCACACTAATAAGCGCCATCGGTTGTTGCGGAGCGAAAGTTGAAGCGAAGTTTCTATGGTAGCAGACCGTAACTTTTTCAAAAGCGGGTGAGTGAAGTATTGACTAGACTTGTCCAGCGTCTACCCGGTAGCGAGGCAAACTTGGTTGTCTCCGCATCCCTCAGGGAAACAGCACGCGATTCGCGGCGTGTCTTTTGCGTGGGGCGCAATGTACGGCCAAGGCGGCGCATACCCACCGCAGCAGGGCTACGGCCAATACCCGCCGCAGCAGCCGCAGCAAGGCTACCCGCAACAAGGCTACCCGCAACAGGGCTACCCTCAGCAGGGCTATCCGCCGCAACAGGGAGGATACGGCCAGTACCCGCCGCCCCAGCACCAGGGCTACCCGCAACAAGGCTACTCGCAACAGGGCTACCCGCAGCAGGGGACCCCGCAGCAGGGGTATCCGCCGCAGCAGGGCTACTCGCAACAGGGCTACCCGCCACAGCAAGGCTACCCGCCGCCGCAGCAGCAGCAGGGCTATGGCTATCCACCGCAGCAGGGTTATGGACAACCCGGGCCGTATCCGGGCGGCACGGGCATGGGCGTCATGCCCGGGCCGCCCGAAGTGGGGCGAGGTGAGCGCCACGAGCCAGCCAGCTATACCAAGCGCCGCTGCCCTCTCTCTCTCTCTCGCGCGCGCGCGCCAAGGAAGGCGACGTCCCCCATGCCTCACACGTGTTCTGCTCGACTCACCCGCAGACAAGAGCCTGGAGCTCAAGCCAACAACCTTCAACCCTGCGGACAATATGTTTGGCAAGAAGGCGGCCAATTTAGATCTCGGCCTTGGCAAGAAGGCCGATCCGCCTGGCCAAATGGGTGGCGGCATGCCCGGCGGCGGCATGCCCGGGCAGATGGGTGGCGGCATGCCCGGCCAGATGGGTGGCGGCATGCCCGGCCAGATGGGTGGCGGAATGACAGGCCAGATGGGTGGCGGCATGCCCGGCCAGATGGGTGGCGGAATGACAGGCCAGATGGGTGGCGGCATGCCCGGCCAGATGGGTGGCGGCATGCCCGGCCAGATGGGCGGTGGCATGATGCCTACACAGGGTATGGGTGGTTACGCACCCGCTCCCGCACCCCCGCCTATAGGTGGCTACACCCCTATGGGTGGCTATCCCCCTGCACCCTCACCCGGCTTCGGCGCGGCGACGCCGGTGCTGTCAGGCGCGGGTTTCGGCGGGTTTGCGGGCGCGCCTGTGGCAAGCACGGCAGCTGCCGACGAGGACTTCGGCGACTTCGCCTCCTCAGCCCCAACGCCACAACCTAACGCGGGTTTCGGCGGGTTTGGGGGCGCGCCGGTGGTGGCGAGCGCGGCGGCCGCTGACGACGACTTCGGCGATTTCGCCTCCTCAGCCCCAACGCCACAACCCGCGGCTGGTGGTGCCTTTGGAGGGGCGGGCGCGTCTGCGTTCGGTGGCGTGCCCAGCATTGGGGGGATGCCTCCGGCGATACCCAACATGGGGGGGATGCCTCCGGCGATCCCCAGCATTGGGGGGATGCCTCCGGCGATACCCAGCATGGGGGGGATGCCTCCAGCGATGCCCAGTATTGGGGGAATGCCTTCGGCGATGCCCAGTGTGGGGGGAATGCCTTCGGCGATGCCCAGTATGGGGGGAATGCCTTCGGCGATGCCCAGTATGGGGGGGATGCCTGGAATGGGCTCTGGCGATCTTGCGGCAGACGACTTTGGTGACTTTGGGTCCGCGGCGCCCGCACCTGCACCCGCACCCGTGCCGGCTGCTCCTCTACAGAGCGGCATTTCGGCGCTCGGAAGCTTGCCCGCAGACGCATTTGGCGGCTTCGACTCAGCGCCTGTGCCCGCACCTCCCGCGGCGTCCTCTATGGGCGTCCCTCCACCTATGGGCGGCATGGGCGGCATGGGTGGTATGATGGGCGGTATGCCCGGCCCGATGGGCAGCGGCATGCCCTCGGCGCCGCCCGCGGCGGCCAACGACGATG